>MU226468.1:231746-242651 GCA_018584345.1 Thuja plicata
ATTCTAAGTCAAAGAAATTCTAGAAACTTCTAACCCTGGGGTAAGCATGGGTACTACTCAAAGATGACCTTAGTTAACCCTTGACTTACCTTGGTTTCTCTTTACTAGCCATGTCCATAATAAATTATAACACTTGCCAAATTTGGCACATTAAATTAAAACATTAGACATGACTTGATAACATGAACATTTACTAATTTAATAACAAACATGCAAACCACATTTACGAAATAAACACATAACAACAAGGTCTATGTCTCTTTATATAGACAGGACCTCGGTAAGCACATGTATATACATGGGTTCCAGTACTGGGTCCCGATTTAGTTCCATGGTCAACTCTTCCTGCACACTCAATGCACACATCAGTAGATCCAACTCAACATGATATGAAACATAATATAACATCAATAATATAGGTAAGCATATAAACCACACTGCATTTAGAACTGAAATATCCTAGCATTGGTTTCCTAAACCATTTCATCATTTTACATTCATGCATTTAGATCCATATAAGACATCAACATAAGCTGAAACTAAATCAGAACATAAACATCTCAAAAGTACCCTGATTACAAAATCAGGTGCTGAATATATAACACAGGATTCCACCGATCCTCAAAAGTATGAAAAGTCTCGCTGATAGTTAAGTATGTGAAAGGATAAACTACTGAAAGCATGAAAACAAAAGAGTAAACTATATCAGTCTAGAGTAGGTCTCACAGTTCAAATGTTAACTCATTGGGATCCCATTGTGGAATGACAATGACTTCATCTAATGTCACATCTAGAGTCTGAGACTTCTTCTTCAAGATTTTCTTCTTCTTCTTCAATTCTGGAGAACTTATGCTTGGTATCATAATAGCTTTCCCTTTGATAGTGTCAGTGTCCAATGCCTCTTTTAGTTCTGTCAAAATTGTTTGTGGATTGGTCATACCACTAGTTTTAGGAGTTGTAGGTGTGGATGATGTAGAGTGTGGTAGATCAACCAAAATTTGCATTGCCTCTTCTTCTTTAGGCTAATCTACTGTATCCTTCATCCCTACTCCACTATATAAAAATATTTTCACAACCTCTAGAATAGGTAGATTTTGTGAAGTTACCACTTGTTCATGTGTTTGCTGGTTCTCTTCACCTTTCTGATCATTGCCAACTTTAATTATTTCCTTAGATGTTGTGGTCTTCCCTTCTTCTTTATTATTTGCCTTAATAGGTGAGTAAGTATCTTTACCGCTTGGCATCCCTTGTTCCTCGGCATTCAAATTTCTTGGATCATCAACTATATAATTTGAAGGACTGTCTGCAGTCAGATCAACAGATTTTGTTGCATCCAATGTGTCTTTGGTCTTGTCCTGTTCAATGGCAATTTGATCTTTTGTTACCTGTGGTTTAGGGGTAGTTCTTACTTCAACTTCTTTTGTCTTTTGCTTGGATGGCCCCTCACCAAATTTCTTATCTTTTGGAATGAGAAATCCAAAGATCTCTTTCTAAATCCTTGTACTTTGTTGTACTACACCTTCAATGTCATTTTTTAGAACAACACAGCCTCTGAGTTTAGGAACAAATCTACTCTTGTATTCCTCAATAAATTTGACTCTTTGTTTTGAGGTGAGCTTAGGTATTACCTGGGCTAGTGTTCCTTTTCTGATTTATCTCTTAGTGGCAAGTGCCAATTCCCATTTTCTTGATAGAAAATCATAAATTTCATCTGGCACATGATTTCCTATCTCTGTAGGAGTTAGCTTGAAAGTACTCATCATGTCCAAGAGTGCTTCCTGCACTTTGTGCCTATCTACAATTTTCAACTTTTCGTACTTAATGAACTTGAATGTTGCTAACCATGTTGAATTCCTGAAAGTGTCACATACCTCATCAATACTTGTTGGTTTCTTGAATTGAGCTATAGGTATGTTGCTGGGTTCATCAATTTCTATCTTCTCCTCATCACTATCTGTTCCCAAATTCAATCTCCTTCTTTGTCTCTTTGCTGGCTTACTCAGCTCAGCCTTAAGAGAAACCTTTACTTCCTTTCTAGAACTATTTTTTGTAACTTTTCTCTTTCCATATACTTTTGTTTTCACTTCTACTAGGGGAGTAATAGTAGATGCTCTAGTCCTCGGATGATTAGCTGCAGGAGGTGTAATCTTAGGTTTGGCTTTGCTTTTCTTGGTTACAACGACAATTGATGGTTTCTTGTCTTTAGCTTTCTTAGTAACCTCTTCTAATGCGCTTACTTCCTCCTCTATAGAAATTTCCTCACCTTGTCCAATGGTTAGGTCTAGAGCTGCATCCTCAGGTTCTTCATCACTACCTAAGCCAACCATTTTCTTGAGGTTTTTCACAATCTTCTTCCTTTTCCTCTCCATAGTTCCCTCATTCAAACTTCTAGAAATTTTAGCCTTAGCTTCATCAAAATTTCCAAATCTCTCTGTTGTAATATCAATTTCCTTGGCTAGGAGTGTACTGATGGTAGTTGATGCTTCATCAACATTAGTTTCATATGGAAAGGGTTCTAAGCATGTTACCCTAGGAGTTACTACCTTGATATAAGTGTTATCTATATCAACTAGAAAAGAGATTTCCTCATAGTGCTTCTCCACTAATGACTTAGGAATCCTAGTCCTTAATCTCATTCTCTTCTTGAATTATACAAAATAACTTCCCATTATGCTATTGAAATTGCTACCCAACTTCTCAATACATTCACTAATATGAACTGTAATGGGCCTATCCTTTTTCCAAACAATATTTCCCAGTGTAGGAAATGTATCCTGAATGTAGAAAAATATACATACTAGTAAAGAACCAAACTTACATGATGAACTCTTGGCCTTTCTGATTGATGCTAGGTTCTCAGCTAGTTGTGTCTGTTGTAGCTTGACAAGATCATATGTGTGACTTTTCTTCACAATTTTCCATGCCTGATCAACTGTTGTACAAGGAACACTGTCCAATCTACTAGACTGATAGTACTTATGTGCTATTACCCTTACTCCAAAGTCAAGTTCTAGGTCAGTAATTATAGAGATAGTCATCCCTCTATTATTCCATACTGCTCTAGTGTTCAATGTAATTTCTTCTTTGTTGTTATCCCTCATGGTCCATTTTTCATTTACTACAGGATATCCAGTTACTCGATGAATCATGATTTTGGTAATCTTGATTGGTCCATTATCTAACCACATACACATGTCATGAACTTGACTAAGGATAACCTTAATCCATTCATCTTTGAAACCTTGGGGAAAATCTAGGGCATGAGTTAACCCTTTGTCGGCTAGATGTTTGAATTCTGCCTTCAGAACTCCATTTTTGCACAGTTTATTGTAGGATTTCCTTAATTCACTATCTCCTACTTCACAAATCTTAACCATATAACATGATTGAGCATCATGAATCATGAGTACCTTGGGTGGAATGGATGAGAGGGCTCCCGTGAAATCATTTTGAATCTCACTTTCAAGAATGGCTTGAAAGTTGAGAGGTTCACATTCATCACTCTATATCAACTAAATTTGTTCTTGTTCTACCTCCATACTCTTAGCTGTAGTAGAAGAACTTGCCACCATAATTATAAATTTAGCGTTTGAGAAATGTAAATAGAGTACCTTGGCAAGTATATTTTTGCACTATTCACTATTCACCTTTGGATTGCCGACGGCATGCAGGTAAAAATCTTTGATGCTCAACTTAGTTAAGATCAATTCTACAAATTACTTTAATCGCTCCGTAAAATAGTAAAAATTGCAAGGTAAAAATGAAATGTTGACTGTTCATCCTTTATAAGCTTTGAAACATTAAGATAGGTGAGCATTGAATGTTCTTCCCATTGAGTTAGTGCATGCCAGCTTTCCTCCGCTCTAACACAACTTGCATCCCACTTGGCTCACTACACTTGGCCTTCACAAAATTTCACTTGGCCAACAAAACTCAACACATCACTAAAGAACTTGCCTTTAGTGTCCATGAGTAGTACTCAACACCTTTTAGTGCAATTATCTCTTCTCGGCATTTATCTTCAAAATATTTCCTGGTACATCTTAACATATGTAGATATGGACTTTTGTACATTTTGTGTTAGGAATTTATGTAAGATAAGAATTTTGACTGCAGTTCCTTACATACCTCTTTCTCTTAGTTGGAGATGATGTGATCACCTGATCCATTGGATTGGGTGACCTCAGCTTCATTAGCTTCACTGCTGCATGGTTTAGACTTCTTAACCCATGTCTTGTTCATCTGTTCCCTTATTTTCTCAATAGTAGGAGCAGGTACTCTAGTCTTCCAATCTTTCCTTGTATGACCAATTTTCAGACAATTGTCACAAACTAGGCTTCCATTCATCCAACTTTTAGACTTACCTCTGAAATGTGTCCTTATACAGTTTTCTAGAACATGTCCATGCTCACCATAGTAATGACAACTATGCCATGTATTGTAATCCCAATTATGAGTATTTCCTTTTCTTGATGATTTCTCTTGTACCTTTGATGTCCACTACTATTTACCTTTAGATCTATAGTCTTGTGCTCTATGACCATATTTGTGACAATTATAGCAATTACCATTGAGTCTAGGTGTTTTTCTTGCCTTTGTCTTGCATTCACGTGCTTGATGTCTAGACTTATTGCAGTTAAAATAGTAACCATTGAACTTAGTTTTTGGATTGGACTTACCATTCTTGCTTTGACAAATGTTTGTTGTATGACCTGGTTTTCCACAGTGGTGACAAACACGTTTGTTGTTTCTCAGCTTTGCATGCCTTCTTTCACCTTTCTTAGTTGATTCTCCATTTTCAATGGTTGAATGTTGTTTAGTGTGACCTAATCTAGAAGAATCTTTAGGTCTTCTTGATGCTTCCACCATTTGTTCAAAGTAGCTCATAGCTACACTCAAATCATTTACTCTGTTATTAATTTCTTTCTCAGACTTTAATTCATCTTTCAATTGATTGTTCTCAGATCTAATATTAACAACCTCCAAGTCTTTCCTGATGATCTCCTGATTTGCAAGTAGTAGTTGATTTTACATGTCCACTTGATTGACTATCATTGTTTGCACATCATGTGTTCTTTCATCAAGTCTGGTAGTCAGCATTCTCTTGTCTTCTTCTACCATAGCCTTGTCATCTTTGACTTTCTTTTTCTATTCAACAACTTCACACATCCTTATTGATTGGGATTCTTGTTCCTTTTTCAAGTTTTTGACTTCTTCACATAGTGCACTATTCTTTTCCAATAGATATTATATTTCTACATTGCTCTTAGTAGAATCTCCATTCTAAAATTTATTTGTGGTGTCCTCTTCCTGATAATGAGTGTCATTCATTTGTTTGGTCAAATATTTCCTTGCATTCAAGGACTTCTTTAATTCTTGTCTTGTAGTCTCAAGCTATTGTAGTGCTAGCTGAACCTCAATCTTTTGATTTTCAATGACTTTACCCATCTTGTATATCTCCATCTCAAGATCTATATTCTCAAGCTGATTATGACCTTTTTAGAGAATTTAGCTCTGATACCAATTTTTGGAAATACAATAATGGAAAATCAAGATAATGAGAGGGGGGTGAATTAGATCTTCAAATTGAAGCACTTAAAATAAATTGATCCACATTCATACATAAATGAATCTAATGCAATCTCAGATAGCATCCACACAATGAAATAAGTAACACATAACACAATAAATTGGTAACCCAGAAACCCAAATAGGTAAAAGTGGGGTGGGGATGACACCCACAAAATTCTCCACTACTGTAGTAATAAAGTGTACCAGTTAAGGTTACAAATGTTTGGTTACAAAATGTAATCTACCCTATGAAAGGTCTACCTTGTTAAGAGCTTAAGATCATTACAATCTACCCTGTTAAAGGATTTCAACTTACAATGAAGTAAGCACTTTGTTAAGAGATAAATAAAGGTCTGCTAGAACCACTCTGTTAAGAGATTTTCACCTAATACAATGATTAGAATGTCTCAAGTATTGATCCTTCATTATGCACTCTTATGCTGATGATGGATCTCCTCTTTCTAGTACCTTTGATGATCTCATAATCTAATATAATATTTACTCTACTATTCACTATGTTCTCACTCTGCTTGATCTCTGATTCTTAACAAAAGAACCCTCTGTGCAGTTAACTTCTGAAATGCAGTTGCCACACACCATACACTTCACACACTTACTCTCTCTCAAAATAGGGTTTTGTTAAGAAATCTAATATACCTGTTCAAATATGATAGCGAGATCTAGATCAATGATCAAGATCTAATGCCCATACCTATGATGGTATTAAAATTAATGTTTACAATGATTTATGCATAGGATAAAACAATTAAATGCATAACTAACTCCGTATAAGACTATTAAATGCATACATAAGTCGGCCCAAAGTGCTTATATAAGTCAACTAGATTACTTATCCTCAAAGTTTGTATCATTCCAGACATGTATACACAAATTGTTCTACTCAGCACTTAACTGTCTATCGCTTGGCATTTAACATCTCTGGTTCTACTCGACTCAGCAATGTATCTCAGCTCGGCAATGTAACTAGGCAAACTGAAAAATTGCTCAGCAATGTTGCTCAGCCTTGCATAGTTTTATATTAGCCACAATGATAGCCAACTAAAACTTCCTAGGTGAATGACTATGTGTTGGTCACTAATCATAAACATAACCTAGATATTAATAGAAAATCCTTGATATTTTCTCTTCATTAAAAGCCCAAGTTCCACATATGACTTGATTCATGAACTGAGCATTTAGTTCAATAGAATTTTGAGATGATAATGACCCAATTTCATATATGAGCTCTCGTTGGTCTTTATATTATCTAATGATAGATAGATTGAGCCATTGTCATAGTCATGCTATCCTTCATATTCATGAGCATGTTATTAAAATAGTTTGCTACCACTTTTATGGGATTTCTATCACAATGTGCAAATTATAACATTATATTTTTCCATTTGATGCCTTAAGCTTCTAGTTTGATGAAGAAGCTATTGTCACTACTGTGACATAAGATGAGGCCCCCTTTTTGATGTTCTGGCATTTTGTTACAAAGGATGGATGATACCTAAAGGCACAAGTAGATATTTGATCTAAATTAGTTATGACTTTGAGAATGACTTTCATGTGAAACAAACTTGGACCTGAATTTGCATCTTTGAATTGATGAAATTAGACCTCCTGCTGGATCTACACACTAGACTTGGAGCATTAAACTATAACTTTTCACTGGACCTTTGAAAATCTACATTTTGAACAGTGATTTTGAACTTTCTGAATTTGCAGGCTCAATTTTGAGCTCTAAACTTTAACCTACACGATGCCTTTTGAAATATCAAATCTTGAACTTTGAACTTGCGTTTCAAGATTCAAGATTTGACAATGCATATTTCACGAATGATCATAAATGTTAATAAAATTAGGAAGAATATATCTGTAGAGCTCAAACTTAAAAGTTTAGAAATTGGATGTTGAAAGCATGTTAACAATTGGCTCTGACTGGGGACATGGGTCGTAAGGGACATAGAGAATCCAATAATCTCTGGTATACAACCAGTGCCAAGACATTCGGGAAAATAGAGTCAAAGCATAGAGAAAAAAAAGGAAGCTTCTAGCACACGGAGAAAAGAAGGAATAAGACAACTACCAAAACAAAACACCTAAAATAAACAAACCAGAACCAAGCCAAAACACCTAAAATAACCAACACAACCAAAATCTCAGGGAGAAGCAAGCTATTTACAATTATATACAGGTGAGAAGAACTCACCATAAAATCAAAGATAAGGAAAACTTACACAAAACCATTCACCGGTTGTGAGAAGAAAGACCCTTTCTGGAACAACAGATTGTATCAGTATGGCACATGCCAATACCACCTCCATTTGGAAAACTCTCCATTTTGGTAACTCAAATTGATCATGCATGGGATTTTTTTTAACCAATCACCACACCCAAAGAGCATCATAAAATTCTGAGTTTTCTTGGGCCTTTTGTGGAGAACTTTCAAGCCCCTTTCCAACAGCTAACTAAAACCAAGCTTGTTTAAACATTTTCAAAGAAGAGATTGCATCATTTCCAATACACACACTCTTGGGATCAGCACAAGTAAGAGGATCCTCATGATTGAAAAACTCCTCAAAATAAAAGTGAGCATCCTCAAACATGGAATCAAACTTGAGGGGGATAAATTCATCATCACTTGTAGCTACTAGATTTGGAAATCCACGATAAAAAATAGAGAAATAAGGACTTATACCTAGAGCTTTCAAAGAAGAAACTCCTTCTTTGTTGGATGGGAAGGGTGAGAGAGAAACTTCCCCAACATCCAGTAATGTTCTTGCTAAGATATCCAATGGTTCCTGGGGCAACATTACCTTAGAGACTTGGCATTCTCCTTGCTTGGTACTTGTCTCAGCATTTTCTATCCCAAGAGGGAAGAAATAATATTCCTCATATGAAGGTTGTTCCTATGTATGGAAAAGAGGGTTGTCTCTAATAGTTACACCTTCATGAAATACCATTGGTAGGTATAATGGGTTAAGCGCACTCCAAGTCACCTTATCTTCTAGCATTTCAAATTTTGTCTCTGTATCACTTGTCGATCTATCAATTGGTTTCAAAATGCCTCCACTAGGGCATGTGAGAGGTTCTCCCTTTCGAAGCTCACTGCTGACATGAGTAAGCTTGTTTTCTTCTAATTTCTAAAGATTGTCCAGTTGGGATTTAGTATTAGGCTGCAAATCAACATTTGAGCTTTTCAAGCACCCCATAGGAGTGTACAAGTCTTCTTGTTCTATTGATAGTTCCTTTCTTAGGGAAGAAGTAGATGGTCCTTCTTTTCCCTCTACTTCCATGCATGGTGAAAAAGGACTAGGCTTCATGTTTCCATCATGACACTATTCTTCTTCCTTTTGTTGGTGATCTAAGGACATGGATGGGAAAATCAATGGTGTCTCAAAATCCTCTTCACCAAAAATAGAGAAAACAGAAACTATTGGTTCTATTGTTTGGCTGGCTGTAGTATGTGTCTTTTGCTTGAGACTTTTGAGGGTATGGTAGTTCTCATGTACACACTTCAATATCAATGAGGAGTGATGGTCTTTAGAGGGGTACATCTTATCTCTTTCAGCTTCACAAATGCTCCTTTTAAAGGCAATCCACAATTTTTGAAAGGCTTGATCTTGCACTTTATTGAAATCTTCAACTATAGGTTTTCTCTTAAATTGCTTCTGAGGTATCACTTCTTTGTTGCTCAAAACTGAAAAATTTTGGGAGAAAAAAGAATTTGGAATAGCCACAACTCCCTCATCATCAACACACAGTTCTTTCCTCAGCTGTAATACCTTCTTGCTATGAGCTTGCAGCAAGTTTTCTGCCTCTTCTAACTCTTTCAACTTGTGGAACCTCGCACAAATAATTCTCCATAATAGTGTGTTTACATGATCATCTTCAATTCTTATATTCATTTTAATGGATCTTGAAATGCTACTCTTGTAGTAGTAACATAAATCATGTAGCACCTCGTCATCCATCTCAAGGATTTATTCAATTGTTGGGTTTGGTATTTTCCCCTCTTTCATACTTCTTGGATTTAGCATGATGTGAATAGAGTCACCAATCCTGCATAAACAAGGATATATGAAATAATGACTAAAGAAATGAATAAGGAACCAATCTTTTGTTCATTTCCCCAGCGGAGTCGCCAAAACTCTGTTAGCAAACAGATTTGTCTTCTAAGAAACAACTTACAAATAACCCTCAAATGCCCAAAATAAGAAGACAAACTAAACTAATAGTTGGATGATTTATCATTAGATTGATAACCCTCCTCTAAATTTTGAGCTACAACTCCCTCCTAAAAAGATTTACAGTGAATTATATAACAGACTATGTCTTTGACCAGAAGACACGAAGGCTATGCTAACACTCACCCATCACTATGAGATAAATGCAATTATGAGATTCACAAATTGAATAAGGAGAGAAAGACCCACAAATAGTCACAAGACCATTTATTAAACTGTCATACCCAAAAGTTGGGCAAAAACACACGAACAAAAATTTAAAAAGAAAATGCGCTAAACCAGGATACCCAAACAAACACAAGGGTAACAAGTGCACGCAAAATGATGCAAAAGGGATAAATGAAACTGGAAAGGTTACAAGGAGAGGAATAGTTGTCACAGCTATCCTAAAGGATGCCTAAAGCTCTAAACTTGATCTGTATGTAAATCAAGGAAGTTGACCAAAAGTCAACTAGAGTTGACCAATAGCCAACTATACTCTAAAATAAGTGAATGGTACAAACTAGGGTTCGCTAGACCCTAAAGAAAACTCACACAAACAAATTGAGATGGTTTGACTATAATTCAACCATCCCTCGAAATATGTGAAGGAGGGTCACTAGAGCCTACTAAGCACTATGGAAGTCATAGGCGCGCAAAATAAGACAATTGACTAAAAAGTCAACCCATGTTGACCAAAAATTCAACTATCTCCAAAAGGCTTGAAACTGAAACCCTAGGGTCCAGAGACCATAAGGAGCATTGGGTTCCAATATCGAGACCAACGGTCAAAGTTTGAACACAGTTGACCAAAAGTCAACCATGCACAAAAAAGGTCAAGGGTGACGGTAAAAATTTCTAAAAGCTAAAAACTAACAAAGAATAATATAATTGAAATCTCTAATAAGGACAATATATAAAAAAAAAAAAACTTAATTTATATCCAAAACGGCTAACGAAACTTCTAATTTAATTACAATCTAAAAATAAAAATAATAGATATTAAACCCCATCTAACTCAATTTCGAATATGCTGAAAAGATAACATAAAACATACATTTTAAAGAAAGAAATTAATCATATATATATATATATATATATA
>MU226468.1:243061-257633 GCA_018584345.1 Thuja plicata
CCACAGGCAACGGCACCACCGCCATCGGTGGTGTGAGTAGGGAAGGGGCAGGGTGGCCGACATCGGGCAGCGGCGCCTCCCCACTGTGCATAACATAGTGGGTGGCCTGCATGCTGCGCGACCCCCACTAAAATGAAGCAAGGGATGGGGGGGGCTCGGCCCTCCCCAAATTTTATTAAATTCTTTTTTAAAAAAAAAAATCTGCCGCAGTGCTTAAGCTCCGTGACTCTCACGTTACCCTTTTTTTTCTTTAAACTTATTCCATTTTTATGAAATATTTAAAATCTGATATATATATATATATATATATATATATATATATATATATATATGAGCAAAAAGAAATTTACAATTGGTGAAAAGAGGACTGTATCCCTCAAAACAGGGGGCATTAGAAATTATTTTTTTCAAAATCTAAAAGCATGGTTAAAACCCATATTTAATTCCTAAACTTGTGGTTGAGACAAATTTTAAATTAGATCCTTTTTTTTTTAATTTCTAAAAAAATGTGCCAATAATATCTAAAGAACAACAAATTATCCATCAAGCTAAATTTATTTATTTATTTTTATTTTTTTTATAATAAATTATCTACTATGATTCTACAATGGCCAACACATACTAATAGGTTTACCATAAAAACTATCAATACTTAACTAACAAAATTTAATAGGCATACATAACATAATTTCCCCAAATCCATCTCAATCTATAAAATAAAACATGATTACATTTTCATTGAACTTCCATATTACAATCTGGTATGAAAGTTTACAAATAGTATAAATCTTCAGTATGCTGAAAGATCTTAATACAACTTAACTACAAAAAAGATTTCCACAAAATGGGTTACAAACAAATACTCAGATTATGACTTTACACAAACTTCAGATACAATGATAGGACATATTACAATGGAGTTTTCCAAGTCTTACTCATCTCCCTCATAAGGGTTTTAATCTTCTTTGTTATCCCATCAAGAACCTGATACACATTGAGGTTGACCATGGAGGCTCACCTCCCAACCTAGGCCTTTACAAGGCCACCCCCGAGCTTAGGGATCTAATCTAGAACGGGTTACAAACAAAAAAACCCAACAAGTAGGAAATAAAAATAGAGACTCCAAACACAAGAAAACTTCCCAACATCCGGATGAACAAGAGGAAGTATCTCCAAGAGACATTCCAGAAAATAGGGGTAGTGGTAGACCTCACTGAAGGAGAAAGCCAAGAATATACATAGAATACACAAGCCTCACTTGGACTTGATAAGGACCATCTTTACAAGATGCTATCCTGAATAACCTCCTTATACCTCCTAAATGCCCTCAGGCCCATCTTGGCTTCATGGGTATCATGTTACCCCTAGTTTATCCCTCCTCACATGGGAGACTCTACACTTAACAGGAATCATTTCCAACTACCCCTCCAAGGCTACTCTGCCCTCCCAAGGGTGAGTGTACCTTGTAGACCCATTCAAAATAAAGCACAAAATAAAGATATATAAAAAAAAAACATTTAAATTTTCAACATAAAATAAAAGCTTCAAAACATAAAAGACTCCATTAATGGAGTCCTTGAGCTCAAGAACACACATAAACACAAACAATAACTTTAAAATAATTCCAACCTTAATCCAAGCTAAGGTATGAAGAGGAATGGTGTTGAGCTATCCTTCCTAAGCTTCCTTCTCCAAAGGCTCCTTCAATCTGAATTCTGTCTCTAAGGGTAGAGAGTGGGTGAACACTCAACTCATCAAAAAATCTTTCCTAAATAGGCAAACCTCCAACATGAGAAAGGCTTAACCCAAGGGTGAGGTAACTCTCACCAATCCTAAACTAAACCACATCCTAACTCTCCAAGGGTGAAGTCAAATGAAACATGGGTAGAAGAGAGAATGAGGTTAACCAAACTCACAATCCTCTTCCAAATTCGCTCAAAGATGAAAATGACACTTAAAGGGAGTAATAAATGAGTTTAGAGGCTCATTAATGACATAAAATGACCCCTAACCCATAGGGTACCAAGTTGGGTGACTAAAACTAACTCCGGTTACCCCCTAGGAGCCCAAAAGACCCTCTAAAACTCACCCTGAGGTTAACCTACGGATTTCTAAGTCAAAGAAATTCTAGAAACTTCTAACCCTGGGGTAAGCTTGGGTACTACTCCTAGATGACCTTAGTTAACTCTTGACTAACCTTGGTCTCCCCTTTACTAGCCATGTCAATAATTTAATTACAACACTTGCCAAATTTGGCACATTAAAATAAAACAAATGACATGACTCAATCACATAAACATTTACTAATTTAATAACACACATGCAAACCACATTTACAAAATAAATACATAACAACAAGGTCCATGTCTCTTTATATAGACAGGACCTTGGAAGCATGGGTATTTACATAGGTTCTAGTACTGGGTCCCCGATTTAGATCCATGGTCAACTTTTCCTGCACACTCAATGCACACATCAGTAGATCCAAAACAACGTGATATGAAACATAACATAATGTCAATAATATATGTAAGCATATAAACCACATTGCATTTAGAACTGAAATATCCTAGCATTGGTTTCCTAAACCATTTTCATCATATCACATTCATACATTTAGATCCATATAAGACATTAACATAAGTTGAAACTAAATCAGAACATAAACATCTCAAAAGTACCCTGATTACAAAATCAGGTGCTGAATATATAACACAGGATTCCACTGATCCTCAAATGTATAAAAAAGTCTCTGATAGTCAAAGTATGTCAAAGAATAAACTACTGAAAGCATGAGAACAAAATAGTAACACTATAACAGTCTAATGTAGGTCTCACATAAACCTTTCACATAACAGAGAAAATGAAAAGAATTAAATACCTTATTCTACAAAGTATGAGTATGTGAACCGACTGATTTACAGACGTATACGTATTGATACGATAATAAGGAACTACATTTAAAATAGGAAGAAGTGGCCACATGACCAATTTCAACCCAAGAAATAAATATTCAAACCTTAGGATTTGATGTATATTTATTCCTCTTTATTTCAAACACATAACAAAATAACCTCGGGATCATTTTATCTCCGTTCTTACAATCAACATGCAGAAAAATAAAATAAATAAATAAATTCTTTCCTCTTTCCCCTGTTACAATCCGCACCATAAAATATATTCTTCTCCCTTCCTTGTAGCTTAACTCTCTGAAAAAAAAAAGGAACCCCCTTCTCTCAACAAATATTTACACCAAATAGCTTCCTGAGGACCTCATTCAGTTGCAATAATTGAATCTTTGAAAACTGACCTTCATACTTCCATTAAGATTATCCTCATTTTTTTTTCATTTTATGCGGCTCTTTGCTTTGTAGACATAGGAGTTGTTTGAATTTACATAAAAAGAGTTTTTGAAAAACATATATATTCCCTAACAGGTGGCATATATCAAACACCTCATCAACTTTCACTTTCAATTACCGACTCTCCAACCAACTTCTCATTTTCTGAAGCAAACCGGATACCATGTCTATGCTTTGAATCATTTGATTTGAGGATATTTAATGTACATTTCCACATGCCTTGTATTCTGAATTAACTAGGAGATATCAGCTACCTTCATCGTCATGGTGTTAAGTATCAAACCTTGTTCATGCACATGAGTGTTTGATATTATAATGTTTAATTAAACATTATAATATTTTTCCTGCCTTTATATCTCTGCATCTTCAATTTCTCCCACTAGCATGCATGATCTAATTATCTTAATAAATTCCCTTAAGAGATAACATTTGTCACAGTCTTCATCTTAATTAATTTCATGCTAGATTATCCATATGACACACTGTGTATATGGAGATCAAGTAGAAGGGAGGAAGATCTATTTAACAACTTAAATATATCTCTGTAGGTATCAGATCCATGAATCTTATTGAATCCTATCAGCCACATAGGGGAGTGTATAGTGGTTTTATATCATCAAGGAGGCATGCATTTGGATCCAGCCCAGTTTTTATTTAACACAAGAGATTTATCGGTGGCAATAATAATCAGTGTAGGAGTAAAACCCGGTCGAACAAGCTATGCATTCCCTACATAGGCTTCTTCTCATTATGTTCCATGGGAATTTCATCAAACATATTGATGCATATCTCTAACATAAGAAAAGACTCGTGCCTTTCCATTGGATGTACATAATCTTCTGAGCCTTTGATTCTTCATATGTAACCTCAACACCTTTAACATGAATATAGCTTGATTATTTTCTTCAAATAGATCAATGTGCTTTTGATGGCTTGACTTCCTAGATTCATCATATTAAAACAAAGAATCATATGCTTGACCATTTAGGTTTTAGGTAGTTATGTATATAATTATTACTACTACCAAGCTAGCTCATTCTCTATATTGACACCAAGCAACATTGTTTCCATTTGTATGGATATAAAACATAACCATTCTTGTGATAATTTTTAATGCCACGACATATCGGGTTGGGAATATGTGGGCACCTTGGGATGATACCTGTGGGTGATAGACATCACCTTAGAGCTTCTTATATCAGGTTTGATAAAAATCCCATTTGAATTCTGATTCACCAGAATGCTTCTCATAAATTGGTGTGCTACTTACAAAGGGATGAGTTATTTTTGTTGGTTGACATTTTGTCAAATGTTTGCCACTCTTTCTCTTATATACTTAGGTGAAAACAATCGGTAGTGTGCTCTACTACCTGGAAAATCCTTGATATTTCCTCTTTATTAAAAGCCCAAGTTCCACATATGCCTTGATTCATGAACTGAGCGTTTAGTTCCATAGCATTTTAAGATGATAATGAACCGATTTCATATCTAAGCTCTCATTGGTCTTTATATTGTTTGATGATAGATAGATTGAGCCATTGTCATAGTCATGCTATCCTTCATATTTATGAGCATGTTATTAAAACAACTCGCTACCACTTTTATGGGATTTCCATCACAACATGCAAATTATAACAATTGTATTTTTCCATTTAATGCCTTAAGCTTCTAGTTTGATGAAGAAACTATTGTCACTGTTGTGACATAAGATGAGGCCCCCTTTTTGATGTTTTGACATTTCGTAACAAAGGATGGATGATACCTCAAGGCACAAGTAGATATCTGATCTAAATTAGTTATGACTTTGAGAATGACCTTCATGTGAAACAAACTTGGACCCGAATTTCCATATTTGAATTCATGAAATTAGACCTCCTATTGGATCTGCACACTAGACTTGGAGCATTGAATTATACCTTTCCACTGGACCTTTGAAAATCTGCATTTTGAATATTGATTTTGAACTTTCTAAATTTATAGGCTCGATTCTGAGCTCTGAACTTGAACCTGCACGACGCCTTTTGAAATATTGAATCTTAAAATTTGAACTTGCGGTTCAAGATTCAAGATTTGATAATGCATATTGCACGAATGATCATAAATGATAAGAAAATTAGGAAAAATCTATCTGTAGAGCTCAAACTTAAAAGTTTAGAAATTGGGTGTTGAAAGCATGTTAACAATGCTAAATCTAAAAAATGTACCTTCATTGGATATGGAGTGATTATTATGGTTATCGGTTATGGGATTTTAAAAATCTTAAAATAATTAGAAGTAGAAATGTTATATATTCAATGAGAAGGTCATGTATAAATATAGTTGCAGGAAAAGAAGCATGAGTAGGTCAAACAAGAATATGTGGTGTTCCCAGCAAGTGGTACATGATTCTCAGCAACAATAGGTTATCCCACAAACTCCTTTAATTGTTAAACATTCTACAAGGTCAAGTACACCTCTTGAAAGGTTTTCTCCTTCTTTGTATTATATTTTATTGACTAGTTCTGGTGACCCAGAAGAATATGAAGAAGCAATGTAGGTGAATTCCAAACAATAGTGGAAGTTGGGAATGAAAGAGGAGATGAACTCCTTGTGTAAAATAAGACTTTATACTTAGTTCCTTTACCTGAAGGAAAAAGTTTTGTAAAATAAGACTTTATACTTGGTTCCTTTACCCGAAGGAAAAAGAGCCTTGCCTAACAAATGGCTTTATAGGCTGAAGGAGGAAGATGGAGGAAATAAAAGGTATAGACCAGACTTGTGGTAAAAGGTTTTGCACAGAAAAAGGGTATAGATTTTGATGAAATATTCTCCTCTGTTGTAAAAATGACTTCAATTAGAACTATAATAAGTCTTGTGGCTACAGATGACTTGCATCATGAACAACTAGATGTCAAAACAACTTTTCTCCATGGAGATTTGGAGGAGGAAATTTACATGCAGCAACCTGAGGGATATGAGGTCAAGGGTAAGAAGAACTTAGTGTACAGGTTAAGAAAGAGTTTGTATGGCCTAAAGCAGGCACCCCACCAATGGTATTTAAAATTTTATAGTTTCATAGTTGAACAAGGTTACCATAGATGTCATTCTGATCACTATGTATATTTTAAGATATTGGATAATGGGATTTACATTATCCTATTAGTTTATGTTGATGACATGCTTATTGTTGGGTCCAATATGAAACAAATAAATGAACTTAAACAAAAATTAGCAAGGTCATTTTCTATGAAGGATTTGGGTGCTGCTAAGCAAATCCTTGGTATGAGGATTACACGGGACAGGAAAAATAGAACCTTGAATTTGTCCCAAAGTGAGTATATAAATAAGGTGTTTAAAAGATTTAATATGTAGGATGCAAAATTAGTCAATACACCTTTGGCTAGTCACTTAAAATTGACTAAGGAAAAGTGCCCAAAGGCATAGGAAGAGGTGGATAAAATTTCTAACATCTCATATTCATTAGTTGTTGGTAGTCCGATGTATGCAATGGTATGTACACTGCCAGTTATTTCTCGTATAGTGGGAGTTGTCAGCAGGTATATGAGAAATTCAGGTATGGAATATTAGAATATTGTCAAATGGATTCTTTGATATTCGAGAGGTACTAATACAAAGGAATTATGTTTCACAAGATCCAGTTCTTCTCTAAGTGGATTTGTTGACTTTGATCTAGTAGGAGATATTGATACAAGGAGGAGTACTATAGGGTATGTTTTCACTGTAGGTGGTACTACAGGAAGTTGGATTTCTGATTGAAAAGGGTTAATGAACTTTCAACCACTAAAGCTGAGTATGTAGCTACTACAGAAGCTAGCAAGGAGATGATTTGGTTACGATATTATCTAGAGGAATTGGGTTAGAAGAAGGAAGATCTCCTAGTGTATAGTGATAGCCAAAGTGACATTCATCTTGCAAAGAATTCTGCTTTTCATTCAAGGACAAAGCACATATAGCTTAGGTGTCATTTTATAAGGTCCATTTTGGAGGATGACCATTTATGGCTTGAAAAGATTCACACAAGTTACAATCTTGTAGACATGTTCATGAAGGTAGTCCCCAAGGAGAAATTGGTTTCTTACTCATCTTTTATTAGGCTTCTTGACTGATGATCTTGAAGTTAATACACAACAAAGTCTTTTATCCAGTGGGAGTTGCACGTACTACATTGTCATTTGGTTTCATTATCCAAGTGGGAGATTGTTTGGTGTGGACCCTGATCAGTCTCCAAGTAGGAGATTGTTGATATTGTGGTGGCTGATCATGTAGTGGGTATTGATATTGTTTATTTTTGTACTTTTTTGGGAAAAAGATTTTTTTTTTCAGGAAAAAGAAGACTAACATTGTAAAACCCTAAAATAGCCAATTTCAGAGGTTGCCCTAAAATGCATGTTATAAGCGGCTGAGATGCATAATGCATTGTAACATTGGTGTACTATTTTTCTAGATAATAAGAAAGGTTGGATGACTATGTAGGTGGACATAGTGTAGGTTTAGGTGAACCACGTTAAATCTTTGTGTTATATGTGTTCAATTTTATTCTCCTTTTTCTTCTGTTTTAACTTTTTATTCTTATATTTTTTAGATCTGTCAAACCCTAACAATTTATTAGACTTATATCTACTATACTTAAATTTTTTTTTAGACATCTAGATGCAATATGACCAGTCTTATTACAATTGAAGCATATCAAAGGTAACGTTCCTTCATACTTACCAAAGCCCTTAGGTAATATTCTCACTATCAAAGCTTCAAGTTAATCAATCTTCCTCTCTTCCTCCCTGATCTCTTCCCAGTCTTTAGAATTGTGTTTGAATTCTATCTTTGTAGATCTTTCTCCCTAGTCATACTTAGTCACACTGGCTTTAAATGAAGTCTCAACCTTCAAAACTTCCTTACTAAGAGTAGTCATCTCATAGGCATAGATACTACATGCCAAAGCTTCTCTTGAAATGTCTCTTATAGTTCTCAATTACTCAATAGAAGTAACTTTATCATTGTAATGCATAAAGACCTCACAATATTGTCTATAACTTCATTTTCTATTAAGGTACCACCAACACATCTCATAGTAAAAACTAGATCATTTACTCTCTGGAAATAGACTGAAGCATTTTTCCCTTCACTCATATTCATATATTCATTTTTTTTTCTTTTGATCCTTGTAACTTAGATTTGTTAACATAAGTATCACCTTCATAAATAGTTTCTAATTTCTTTCAAACCTCATGTGTAGTCCTCTATCAATAAATGTGAGAATATTTTGAATCAGATAAGGCGTTGATCAAGGTCTCCCTTGATAACATGTTCTCCTTGAATTTCTTCTTTTCATTTGCAATATTATGTGTTAGATCATTCAAAATAGCATAAGGCTTCTCAATAATCTACCAGTATTCATCTTCTATCCCCATGCATATAAGAAAGGTAGTAATTTGATCATTCCAAGTCATATAGTCATTTCCATAAAATTTCCAAGTCTCCTTTCTTATACTTGCAATAATGGATCTCCTTCAAGATGTTAAGCTTCTTCAAAAGGACTCTACTCTAATACCAATTATTAGTGTTGGATGATATCATTTTTGGGTACTGACCATGCTATTGATATATTTTTTTTTTCACTGATGTCAACATATGTTTCTGCAGAGAAAGATAGAATGGTTACTTGACTGCAAGAAGTGTACAGAAAATGTACGGATGATTTAGAAAAATTGAAGTTGGATATATGAAGTTAAACATGTGTTGACCTTATTCCTAAGGTCACTTTCCTTTATATTTAATATTGTGGATGTTATAGTTGATTTGGTAAAGACTGGTTTCTAGATTGTAACTATGATGCTAGACATAGCAGGTCTCTGTGTTTTGGCAATATCTTTTTGGCAAAGATATTTGAAATGATGTGAGCTTAATGGTTGACAACTAACATATGTTGGAGTAATGGGTTAAGATCGATTATTGTTTGATGATTGGTGATGTCAGTTATGGTATGTATTTTGGAGGAGACCTATTTGGTGGCCAACTTCAGACATGTAGCGTGTAAAATGAATTGAGAGCATGGATTGTAGATCTGGAAGTATATGTGATGGATTGTAATTGATGGTTACTTTTTGTAGGTAATGTGTGTATCTTAGCAAGGGGTTATACAATTATTTGTATGATTGAAAGTTTTAATTGACCGACCTAGTTAATTAATTATGTATTGGGAAAGCTTGATTGGCCAACCTAATGAATTATTGTAAGAGGATATATATGAGTTATCTTTTTGTTTGAATGGATGTGGTGAAAGAGATAAAAAAGGAAAAGAATTGTGGAAGTTGTGAGGCTTGTTGACTGCTGGATGTAGAGTAGAGTTGAATGTTATACTTCATTGGAACTTACCAAGCAAAGAGAGTTGCTATCAAATAGTTCACTGGATTGTGTATTTTATATACACACTTGTTTGGATTGTAAATCCTTGAGGGTGGTCTTAACCTTCTTTGGGTAGTGTGACTTGGCATTGAGCCTACTATTTATTTTGACTCCTAACAAGGCCAGTATCCTAACAAAGATTGTGTATTGTAATGTTTCAATTACCTCCTAATAGGGCTAATATCCTTTAACAGGGATACTATACTCTTAGTAAATTATTTATGGGTGTTGATTGCCACCGGGGTTTTACCTTTAATGGGGTTTCCTCGACAAAAAATATTATGTTATGGTGTTGGCATTTACTGTGTTATCATTTACATTTGCAGATTTGATTTATAAAGATTAAAGTTTAATAATCTATATCACAAATTATTCACCCCCCCTCTCAGTTGTCTTGTGGACTATTATTGCTAACAATTGGTATCAGAGATATTGGTCCTTAGAGATTAAGATTAACATCTTGAGGTGATCCTAAAGATGAATTACCACAAGAAGGATAGTTCAAAGTTTAATCCTGAAAAATTTGACAGTTGGCAGAACAAGATGAGAACACATTTGCTATGTCTGGGAATTGATTACTAGATGATTACAAAGAAGAAAAAGAAGATAGCGATTAAGGATGAATTAGAGAAGGCTAATGAAGATGAAAATAAGTTATTTTTATGTAATATGGTTGCAAGGGAATCTTTGATCAATGCACTTTCAGAAGGAGAATTCACAGAAATAAAAGACCTAGATTCTGCACATGAGATCTGGACAAGATTAGAAGCATTATATATTGGAGACAAGTTTACAAAATAGGAAAAGTTACAAAATTGGAAGATAAATATGGAATCACTAAAGATGAGAGAAGATGAGAACATTAGGGCATATGGATAGAGAATTACTAAAGTCGTTACTAGTATTAGAAACTCTGGAGGTACTTATAGTGAGCAGGAAGTGATTGCAAAGATACTCGGATCCTTGACACCTGTATACAGAACCAAAGTACAAGCTATAGAGGAGATTATATCTTTGACACCAAACTTCACCAGAGATATGTTGATTGGAAAGCTAACTACATTTGAGGCCGCATAATTGGGAGACACTTTACCTAAAGTTGAGTTAACATTCAAAGCAACCCTGCAAAAGAATAGAAAAACCATATCAATAAATGTAAGCACCAGCAGCAACAACCCAAGGGAAGATCTTGGAGCCTATGCTAATGAATGGGAACATATACAAGAGGAAGAAAGAAAGCTAGATGAAGTAGTGGCACTGATTACTAGAAGAGAAAAGAGAGGTAAGGGTAAATTTAAGGGAAAATTACCTTTGAAATATTTTTCATGTAATAAGATTGGTCATTTTGCATCTAGATGTCCTAAGAGAGTTCCAAAGCACAAACCTAATTTTTTCAAGTCTAAGTATTCAAAATGCAAGGAATGTTATTATGCTAGTGAGGGTATATTTGATGATGATGCTGATGATTATGATGAAATTGGATTTATTTCTATTAATGATGATGAGCCTATGCATGAAGAAAAATCCTTAGTATCCTTTGTTGCAAAGAAATCTGAATGGGTTATACATAGTGGTTGTTTACATCATATGACTGGAGATAAAAATAAGTTTGCGAGTTTAAAAAGACATGATGGTGGTGTTGTCATATTTTGTGACAATACTCCTAAGCTTATTATTGGAGTTGGATCCATTTCTTTGGATGGAAAGACTAACACTAAAAATGTATTACTTCTTGATGGACTCAAGCATAATCTGTTGAGTGTTGGACAGTTAGTAGACAAGGGTTATCAATAGAAATTCATTGATGGAAAATTCTCTATCATAATTAAATCAAGAGACTTGATCGTATATGATACTAAATACTAATGAAGGGAACTCCCCTTAATACCACAAATACACAATAGAAACAGAGAGAAACAACATAAATTTGCAAGAATAGAAAATTGGCTTCTTATTGGCTCCACAAATGTGGAATTACAAACTTCAGAATTACAATATCAAAAGCCACATGGGCATCCCTTACAATAATCTATAGGACAAAGCCTCAAATAACCACCCAGAACTGCCCTAGAAAAGATTACGTGCCTTCCTTAAATAGGCAATTTTCCACTGCCCAAGAAGGTTCCAGAAAACTAGCCATCATGGCTGACTACCCTTAGCATTTAATTATTTTTCACTTTTATTACAAAAGGGTCAGCTTTAAATATTTGTAAAATATGACATTAGGTAGTCCAACTTTTGAAAACCATAAATTTTGAACCGTAGCTCCAATTGGCTATTATAACCACTTTCTAGAAAGGGGAGATCATGATCTATAGTGGCTGACAAGCGAAGCACTAGTCAGATGGGGATTCGACCTTGATCTCGAGCCTCTAAGGTCCTAAAAATTGATCCCAAAGGTTTCACACCCTAAAATCTCAACAATAAATCCTTAATAACTTCACCAATACAGATGCTATGGAAATGAAACTCAACTGGCATGCTTATATGACTAAGATGATCCTTCACCTAAAAAATTAAAACATTTTGAGTTCAAATGGCCAACTTACTAAAAATAGCACGTTTCCAAAAATAACAATTTTGTACAAAATAACCCTTATTGAACAGAAAACACATATTTTTGAGTGATGCAAGACTGCCCTTACACCCAGGATGCTCCTCCATCAGACACTCAGGGTAATTTGAGAAGTGACCCTGTCACGTCTCAGGCATGTAGGGGAAAACCATGATGGTCAACCTTCTCCTTTGTCAGCCATGATAAATCTTCTATAGGTCATCCTCTCCATTTGACCAGATACTCTTCATATGTCTTGTTCCTTGTGATTCTACCAACATGACTATCTAGTATATCTTCAATCTCCTTGGTAGCTGAACTAGTAGTTGGAATACTCCATTGTACTGTTGTGACCTCGCCTTCAACACCCCCTTTACGGTACTCTGTCAAATCTGCAATGTTAAATACTGGTGAAATATTCAACTTAGTAGGCAATTCTACCTCAAGCATTTCCTAAATCATCCTTCTTTAGTATCTTACATGGTCCAACCTTCTTCATTTTCAACTTGTTATATGCACCAACTGAAAATCGCTCCTTCCACAAATGAACCATGACTTCATCCCCAACCTAAAATTATTTATGCCTCCTTCTCTCTTCTGCCTTAGCTTTATACTATGCATTCACCTTGGTAATGTGCTTCCTCACCTCCTCATGGATTTTCTTCAAATGTTCTACAAAATCCCCAGCTTCAGCACTACTTATCTCTCCTTTTTCTATCTTTCTCAACTCAAAAGCATTTCTGGGACTACTTCCAAATACAATCTAGAATGGTGATTTACTAGTGCTCCTATTGATAGAATTATTGTATGCAAATTTTGTCTGTGGTAAAATCAAATCCCAACCTATTGGCTTATTCCCAACCAAGCATCTCAGCAAATTCCCTAAACTCCTATTCACCAGCTCTATCTATCCATCAGTTTGTGGATGATGTGATGAGATGAACTTCAAGTCTGTCTTCAAATTCTTCCACAATGTGTGCCAGAAATATCCAACAAACTTAGTGTCTCGATCTGAAACTATACTCTTTAGTAGACCATGTAGTCTCAGCACTTCTTTGAAAAATAATTCAGCCACATGAATAGCATCATTAGTCTTCTTATAGGGAATGAAATGTGCCATCTTTGAAAACCTATCAACCACCACAAAAATTGAATCATGTCCCCGCTGAGTCCTTGGTAAACCAAGAACAAAGTCCATACTAATATCCTCCCAAGGCTTCTCTGGTATAGGTAATGGTCGATACAATCCTATATTCTACTTTGCTCCTTTTGCCATTTGACATACTCTACAACTCTGTACAAACTTCTTGACATCTTGCTGCAACTGTGGCCAATGATAATTTTCACTAACCATAGCAAGGGTTTTATCTTGACCAAAATGTCTAGCCAATCCTCCGCTATGCTTCTCCTTGATAAGATTATCCCTCATAGAACTTCGTGGAATGCACAACTGGCTCCCTCTAAATAACATTCCATCCTGAATTATGAAATCTAGCCACTTCATTCTATCTAGAGTAACAAGTTATGTACAGGGATAACTTTAAGGAACCCCCCCCCTGCCAAAATTTATAAAATTGTGGTGAAAAAAATTTGGGTGAAAAAAATTTAATAGTGTTGGCAAATTATGCGTCAATCAATGGATATTTGGTGGCAAATTTTTTAATAGTTTAGCCAATTTTTCTAAATTAATGGCGATTATAATTTTTGTTTTTAATAAAATTATTAATATTGATGGCAAATTATGTTTTGAAATATGGATATTGGTTGGTGAATATTTTAATAACTGATACCTTTTTTATAAAAAAATGGCAAAATTATTTTCCAAATAATTGAATTAGTGTATTTGTTATGGCGAATGGTTTTCAGAAAGTTATAGTTGGTATGGCTATTTACAAAAGATGGGAAATAAGTTAAATGTTAAATGTATTATTTGAGAACTCAGACCGTCTGATGATCCAAGATCAATGGCTAAGGTTTAATTTTGGACAACATTTCTTGAAGGAAGAAGAATTGTTGAGGTAGTCACCAGAATGTTGACACGTATCAAGGTAAGTTGTCTGCGGAGTACAGTGTACCCCGAAAGAATTAAATGCCATGTCAGTGTTTAATTACAATTGGCCTTTTCGACACGTACTTGCAGTTATGTTCAAGATTTGAGAATATTTGCTAATTTAATGTAATTGAATTGGCAGTCAGACAGACAAATATTTAAGAAATATTTCTCAACGACCAAGCTTATTTATAGATGATTGAG
>MU226468.1:268882-282290 GCA_018584345.1 Thuja plicata
CAAAGTCGATTGATTCATCCTGGTACTGGTTATTTACTGGATATTCTTCTTCAAGGTCATCTTCATTAGAGATATCAGGTTCTGCAACTCCGTCACCAGATTTATTAGGCTCCCCAATTTGTTGAATAGAATTGGACTCTTGTGTAGGTTGAGATTGTACAGGCTCCTCTGATGATGTACCTTCCTTACTTTGACCAACACTGTTGCGTCTACCCCCACCAAAGTATGAAGATATATATATGCATTTTGTTGGCGTCTCTTGGACATTTCCACCTTCATTAGTCCTACTCCTCTTCCTATTTAAATTTGACTGTGACATCTCCATCAAATTAAGGCTGCAATAAAATACTATGGAATCGCTCTATTGATCACAATACTATGAAGAAGGCTCCTTCTTTCTGGCATGTTTCAATAATGAACCTCATATATCTTAAATAGACAACTATAAATAAACCATTTTCATTTTGGCGAATCGGCCGACCGGTACATATGACAAGAACTAATATTTGGCGAACCCCGCGTAATTTCAAGCAATTGAGTGGGCGAATAGGGTAGGAATTTGGGACCCCATTGTGTGTGATGCATGGCGAATTGGGTCCTAGGACAAATAAAAATTTGACATAGGAAAATGGGTATTTGGCGAATGATGTTCGTCAAAAGAGACACTCAATTAATTCCATGGTGAATAAGAGTAAACATTAAAGAGAAATATGGGTGAAGAACCTGAGTACCAAACTGAAATTGCATAATCATAGTGGCGAACGTTCCGACCATAATATGACTATTTTATAAAATCCGGGCGAACCGGTCAACTAGTATACGGTGTTTTTTTTTGCCAATTTCTATAGCCCGATCGGGACATATTCGCCAATTGGTGAATAATCGCCACTAAAAAAATCCCTGGTTATGTACAAGCTTTCCAAGCTTCACCAAAATGAGGATCCTCTAGATACAAACTCTTGAGTTCCTTGAACGCAACCACCTTAATCTGCATCTCTATTAGCAAAAGTTTCCTTCTGCTAAGAGCATCTGCAACCCTGATAGACTTTCCACTCCTGTGTTTCAAAACAAATGTATAACTCAGCAAAAATTCAACCCATTTCAAATGTCTTTGATTCGACTTTCCTTGACTATTCAAATATTGCAAATCTTGGTGATTAGTATACAAAACAAACTCCTTAGGAAGCAGATAGTGTCTCCATTTCTTTAATGCCTGAATTATAGCATAAAATTCCTGATAATAAATAGAATATTTTCTCTTGGCATAATTTAACGTCTTACTAAAATATGCAATAGGTTTACCTTCTTGGCTCAAAATAGCTCCTATTCCAGTACCAGTAGCATCATAGTCTACTTGAAACACCTTATTAAAATCAAGAAGTGATAAAATAGGTTGTTCTATAACTTTTTGTTTTAACAGTTCAAAAATTTTCTTAGCCCCTTTAGTCCACTTAAACTCTTTCCTATCCACTCTCATTGTTTCAGTCAAGGGACCACAAATACTACTAAAACTTCTGATAAAATTTCGGTAAAAGCTAGCCAAACCATGAAATGATCTTACCTCAGTAGCACTCCTTGGAGTAGGCCATTCTAGGATAGCCTGTACTTTCTCTGGTTCTATTTTCAATCCTTCTGCTGAAACTACAAATCCCAAATACACTAACTCCTTCACAAAACTAGACTTCTTCAAATTAATCAACAATTTTTCTTCCCTCAACTTCTCCAAAACCCTACGAATATGCATTAGATGCTCCTCTAATGTCTTACTAAAGATCAGAATATAATCTAGGTAAACAATGACAAACTTACCCAAAAATTCTTTTAAGACCTCATTCATGAGCCGTATGAAAGTGCTTGGTGCATTGGTTAGCCCAAAGGGCATAACCAACCACTCAAAAAGTCCCTCCTTTGTTTTAAAGGTAGTCTTCCATTCATCTCCTTCTCTGATTTGAATCTGGTGATATCCACTCTTCAGATCTATCTTTGAGAAGTACACAACTCCACTCAAATAGTACATAATATCATCTATCTGTGGCAATGGAAATCTGTACTTGATTTTGATCTTGTTGATAGCCCTAGAATCTATGCACATCCTCCATTATCCATTCTTCTTTGGTGCTAATACTGTTGGTACAACACATGGACTCAAGCTCTCACAAATCAAACCCTTCTGCAACAACTCTTGCACTTGTCTATTCAATTCTTCACTTTCCGCTAGTGTCATTCTATGTGCTACCTTATTTTGTAGACTAGCTCCTAGGATCAAGTCCATCTGATGATTTATCTTCCTTACTGCTGGTAATCCATCAGGCACATTATCAAATACAATATCCTAAAACTCATTCAACAAATCTGCAACTTCTATAGGCACATCTTCTACTTCATCTTTACTAGCTTTTGGAATTAAGGCAAAACACATGTTCTCATGCTTCATACCCTCTAGGAATTTTCTTCCATAAACAAAAGTTATTCTTGCATTACTACATACATTTTCTTTTGTATTGTTCAATGGTTTTAGCTTATGTCGCACTCCATCCTTTGTCAGGGAATATGTATTTGCACAGCCATCATGTACAACATGCCTATCAAACTACCACAACCTTTCTAACAATATATGACAAGCATTCATAGGTATGATATCACATAGTACTTCATCATAGTACCTTCCAATCTTGAACTTTACTAGGCACTGTTCATTAACCATGACCTTGTGGTCATCCTACACCCAGGCGATCCAGTATGGATGTGGGTGTTTCTACTTCTTGAGCTTCAACTTTGTGACCATCTCTTCTAACACCAGATTGTTAGTACTTACACTATCAATAATCACATCACAACACTTATTCTCACAATTGCACCTAGTGTGAAACAAGTTCCTCCTTTTCTTAGGTTCATTTTCACCACTTAGAAAGACACTTCTATTAACTAGTACTTCTCCTCCTTCAGTATCTTTAGAATGAGATGATTTTGCATCGTCATCCACATGTGTGACTCTAGCCTAGCCATCATTTCTCCTATCTGCCCTTCCTTGCCATTGAGGACATTCATATGCCCTATGACCTTCTTCTCCACAGTGAAAACATGTTCCACAGAAGCCTCCTCTTCCTAATCCTTGTTCTCATCCTCTTCCTCTTTGATCTCTATTATTTTGATTGAAATTATTTCAACTCTAACCTTGACTACCACTGTCCTCGTCCTTCTTTTTCTGATCTTCATTTTGGCCTCCATAAGATCATCCACTAGATCTTCCACCACGACCTCTTCTGCTTTGCCTGCTTTCAAACTTCTTGTTCAACTTTTCCTCTACCTTTAGGGAAAAATGGTAGGCCTCTTCAATACTGTTCATTCAGATCAGGTTCAACTCCTCCTGAATGCTCAACCTCAACCCATTAAGGTAATGGGCAACTTTCTCCTTGTCAGCTTTTGCATGGCCTGTTCTGATGAGGATTCGATAGAACTCCTTCGTATACTCTTGCACAACTTTCCCTACTTGCTTCAAACCTTGCATTTTCTTTAGTAGATCAAGCTCATAATCAACAGGAATGAACTGTCACTTCAATTTATCCACCATCCAATCCCATCTTATGATTTTCTCCTTTCCTATTCTATTTCACTCTAACTGAATCTGCTGCCACCAGATCTTCGCATGACCTTTCAGTCAGGCCTTCATAAATTTGACCCTATTAGGATCCTCAATATCTTCATACTCAAAATATTCTTCTATTTCATTGATCCAATCAATCAACTCTTTTGGCTTAAGATTTCCAAAAAATTTGGAAACATCAAGCTTAGGACTTTTCCCAATCTTGGAAATGGCCCAAAAAAGCCTTTCGTCCTCTTGGTTTAGAATTTCGCTTTCCTGATCAAAATCTCCTTCTACTTTGGCTTCATCCTCACTTTCCTCTCTTACGGAAAGATTCATGCCTCTGCAAATCTCTTCTTGCAATTCTTGTACTTGTCTCTGGAGGGCTCTAACCTTAGGTGGCACACCTCTGACTCTTCCGCCACGCTACCTTCATGGAGGTATTTTTGTACTTATCACTGAAACCCTAACCATGGTCCTAGTGAAAATTGCCTCACAGTCAGTGATCTATCTACACACTCAGGAACTTCTTGCTCTGATACCACTTGATGAAGGGGACTCCCCTTAATACCACAAATACACAATAGAAACAAAGAGAAACAACAAAAATTTGCAAGAATAGAAAATTGGCTTCTTATTGGCTCCAGAAATGTGAAATTACAAACTTCATAATTACAATATCAAAAGCCACATGGGCATCCCTTACAATAATTTGTAGGACAAAGCCTCAAATAACCACCCAGAACTGCCCTAGAAAAGACTATGGGCCTTCCTTAAATAGGAAATTTTTCACCGCCTGTGAAGGTTCCAGAAATGTAGCCATTATGGCCAACTACCTTTAGCATTTAATTATTTTTCACTTTTATTACAAAAGGGTCAGCTTTAAATATTTGCAAAATATGAGATTAGGTAGCCCAACTTCTAGAGGCCATAAATTGTGAACCGTAGCTCTGATTGGCTATTATAACCACTTTCTAAAAAGGGGAGATCGTGATTTATAGTGACTGACAAGTGAATCGCCAGTCACCCAGGGGTTCAACCTTGATCCAAAGCCTCTAAGGTCCTGAAAATTGAGATCAAAGGTTTCGCACCCTAAAATCTCAATAGTAAATCCTTAATAACTTCACCAATATAGATGCTATGGCAATGAAACTCAACCGGCATGCTTATATGACTAAATAGTAGCTTTGTATAAAATAGCCCTTATTGAATAGAAACCACATATTTCTGGGTGATGCAAGATTGCCCTTACACCCAGGAAAGACTAACACTGAAAATGTATTACTTCTTGATGGACTCAAGCATAATCTGTTGAGTGTTGAACAGTTAGTAGACAAGGGTTATCAATTGAAATTCATTGATGGAAAATGCTCTATCATAAATAAATTAGGAGACTTGATCGCATATGGTCTAAATACAGAGGTAATGTATTTGAATTGAACACATCTAAAGCTTCTTGTTTTATTGCGAAGGTTGATGATAGTTGGTTATGGCATAGAAGATTTTTTCATGTTAAATTTGATAACATTTTGAAGATGAGTATGACAAAATCTGTTAGATATCTACCAAAAATTGTTAATCTATCTAATACTATATGTAGAGAGTGTATTATGGGGAAGCAAACTAGAAGCACTTTTAAGAGCACAACTTATTCAACAAAAGGAAAGTTGGACTTGGTGCATATAGATCTGTGTGGTCATACAAGAACAAGATCATACTATAGTGAGAGGTACTTTATACTATTTTTTGATGACTTTTCTAGGATGATGTGGGTTACATACTTAAGAGAGAAATCGGAAGCATTTGACAAATTCAAGTTGTTTAAAGAAAAAGTTGAAAATGAATATGTTTTGGAGATAAAATGTTTGAGATTAGACAGAGGAGGAGAGTTCACATCAGATCTATTTAATACATATTGTGAAGAGCATGGAATATTCAGACAGACATCTACACCTAGAACTCCACAACATAATCAAATTGTAGAGCGAAGAAACAAAACTATATTAGATTCTGTAAGGACTATGTTGCTAGAAGTAAATGTGTCACATGTTCATTGGAGAGAAGTAGTAAGTACTGTTGTGTAAAATTTGAAAAGAATTCAGATCAAAGAAGGTATAGGTAAGACTCCTTATGAATTATGGTTTGATCATACACTACTGTGAAATATTTCAGAATATTTGGAAGTAAATGTTATATCAAAAGAGATCATGAGATAGGGAAGTTTGATGCTAGAAGTGATGAGAGAATATTTCTTGGTTATTCTACTAAGAGGAAAGCATCTAAATATTTTAATACGAGATTGAGAAAGTTGACTAAAAGTGCCAATGTGAGGATAGATGAAAAGTTTCAAATTCAGGAAAGGATATATGATTGTGTTCAGATTACTGAAATGAAAGAGGTCACTACTGAACTTGAAGAACCTTTGATGATTGAGAGTGAGATTGAAGAAGAATAGATGGAAGCTACTGAAGCACCAGAGACACCAAGGTATGTTAAGAAGAACCATCCTGAAGATCAAATTATTGGTCATGTAAGTAAAGGTTACATGACTAGATCTAAAGCTAGAGATGAGATTTTTTTGATTTCTCAAGTTGAGCCAAAGACTACTGATGAAGCATGAAGAGATGAATCTTGGACTAAAGCTATGGAAGAAGAACTTTAGAAGATAAAGAAGAACAATAATTGGGAATTGGCTCCAAGACCTATGAACAAAAATGTGATTGGTACTAAATAGGTTTTCAGAAACAAGATCGACGAGGAAGGAATAGTGGTAAGAAACAAGGCTAGAATTCTATGTAAAGGATACTCACAACAAGAAGGAATAGACTATGATGAAATATTTTCTCCTATTGCTAAAATAGAAGTTGTGAGACTATTTCTTGCTTATGCTGCACATAAAGACTTTAAGGTCTATCAGATGGATGTGAAGTTAGCATTCTTGAATGGTGATCTGGAAGAAGAAGTTTACAATGAGAAATCTAATGATTTTCCTTTGATAGATGATGAAAACATGGTTTGCAGACTGAAGAAGGAACTTTATGGACTAAAACAAGCACCGAGAGCATGGTATGCAAGACTGGACAAATATCTACTTTTTCTTGGTTTAAGAAAAGGTAATGCAGACAGTAATTTGTAGTTGAGAACTGATGAAGATGGAATCTTAATTATAGAAGTTTTTGTTGATGATATCATTTTTGGAGGCAATGACAAGATGAGTAAGAATTTTTCTCAAGAAATGGGAAATGAATTTGAGATGTCAATGATTGGTGAAATAAAATTTTTTCTTCGTTTACAAATTAATCAGAGTAAGAATGGAATTTTAATATCTCAAACCAAGTATCTTAAGGAAATGTTGAAAAGTTTGGTATGGAAGATTGTAAACCTGTTGGAACACCTATGGTGACTGGACACAAACTAACAAGTAATGATGAAACTCAAAGTGTGGTTTAGAAAAAGTACATATCAATGATTGGAGGTCTACAATATATAACTCATACTAGACTAGATATTACTATTGCAGTTGGAATTGTGGATAGATATCAGGCAGATCCTAAAGAGACACATTTTACTGGTATGAAGATAATTTTTAGATATTTGAAAGGGAGAATTGAATATGGATTATGGTATGAAAAATCAGATGATTTTACTTTGCAAGCTTATACTGATGTTGATTGGGCAGGAAATGTGGATGACAGAAAGAGTACAAGTGGTGGTGCATTTTTTCTTGGGAAAAGATTGGTTTCTTGGTTGAGCAAGAAGCAAAAATGTATTTCTCAATCTACTACTGAGTCAGAATATGTTGTTGTTGCAATAAATTTTACATAGGTTGTTTGGATGAAACAAATGTTGAAGGAAATTGCAATAATTTTTAAAGAGCCAGTGATTATCCATTGTGATAAGACTTGTTGGTACTCCTAAATTTGGAACAAATTTGGAGTGACCATGTATTGATTTTCAGACAAGAAAAAGTGAATACCCTTGAAAATTTGTATAAGACTCAGTTGGAGTGATTGAAAAAGTTGCCCGAATGATTTTCATGAGATACAAATTTGGAAGAGGATTTAATGACTTTCATTTGATGTATGCAGTGTGTCTCAGCTCCTGAATTACAGTTCTGACATGTTTAGGGAGTAGTCATTTTGAGGGGGTCACCTAATTCTGCATTTTTGCTAAATTGTCATTTTGCTGTCCGGAGCCTACTTTGCCTCTGAGTATCTTACACCCTGTTGAGTTTCATAGTTTTCCACTTTGGGAATGTTTAGCATGCATATCAGAGAGCTTATGTTTCAGATCTCAGGTCATTCTGAATCCGTTTGATAAGTTTTCATACTTCCCAAAGTTGGTTTTTCATGAACTGTCTGCATTTTTGTCTTGTCTAGAAATCTGAATAGCCCAATTTGACATGTTATAACTTTTGACCAATTTACCCAATTGAGAAAATTCCTTTTTTATTATGTTCTAGTGGTCACATACTCCATATTTTCCAGTCTGTAGATCTTTATGAAATCAGATGACAAGTTTTCAAGAACCATTCTGACAGTGATTAAATCTGATTTCCTGTGTATTCAAGTTCAGAATTGGTAACTGACCTACTTTGAGGTCTTGAAAGTCTATACCCGGGTGAACATTTTGGATAATTGAGTTGTCCCTCATATTGTAAACATAGGAGTGTACCTACCTGAAAATTTATAGACTCCTACCAATCTATTTGACCAAGTTTCCAGGCTCACTCCATTTGCAATTTTCACAAAGTGTATTCAGTTTTACAAAGTGTTTTCCTGAAAATCCAAATGCCCTACTTTGCTAGTGTATAACTTTTGGCCGATTGATTCTTTTGATGAATTTATTTTTGCATTGTCTTGCAAAGCTGACATACTACTTCCAGCTCAGATTTGAGTCCCCTATTGATCCGTTTGTCAGCCTTTTAAAATCAACTACGGCGATTAAAAGTCATTTTTTGACAGTATGTTTGCAGGAATAGAATAAAAATGGCAATTTCAAAGGGTAATATCTTTTGACTCGGATACAGTCATGAGATGCCATTTTGGGGAATGATAATTTATGGATCAGAGAATGTGCCTAACAGAGGACAGGGTCTGATCAAATAATTATGTCAGTTTTCAAAGGCAGCCCCAAGGGTCAGTTGCCATTAAATGTGTTAGGTTTGCGGAAATATGAAAAGTTGTTAAATCACCACCAATTCAATGCTTCATTATCCTTGTGTGGTGGATCATTTTAAGTGACCAGGTTTACAAGTAATGGCTATGGATAAGGGGCTCTATGCGCAACCTCAATTGTTGATGATTTTATTGCAATTGTCAGTCTCGGATTTAGTCCAATTCACGGGTCCCTCTTTTTGGGATATTTGCTGTTAAAGAATGTCAATATATATGGAGATCAATAATGAATCAAAGTGCAATTCAACATGGATCAGTACTCATCCTGACTTGAATGTCTTTCTTTTTGAAGCCAAGTGACCGTTGTTCCTACATAGTAATCAAAGCACATACGGGGAGTTGATTGATGGTAAAGTTTTGGGTTAATTCTAAATGCAAAAGGCACATGTTAAGGCGTTAATAAGAGAGAAATTATGTTTGCATCAATGAACTATGAAAATAAACCAGCACAGGCATAAATGGAAGAGGGGATGTTGCATAACTTTTAAAGTTAACAAATGCAAATGTCAAAAAGAGGACGGGCTGCGTAAGAGACTGGGAGAATATATGTTGCAAATGTTGTTTTGAATGGTAAAGCAATCCTTTAAAACCCAGCAGTCTGCGTAACATTTGGTAAAGGAAAATTGGAGTTTTTTTTTTAAAACAGTCACTTAAAGATTACATTGCATTCTCAGTGGTCTGCGCTAGTAAAGAAGAATGGGAGGAGGGGGTTCTTTGCAGTTTTCAAACATTAAAACTATAATCTCCATAGCATGAAGTCTTTGCAAGTATTGGTGGGCATTTGTAGATTTTTAAGAAACATCCATTTTAAATATCACTTTAAAATCCAGTATTCTCCACTATCTACGCTGCCAAAGGAGGATGCAATATGTTTTAAACATTGAATTTACAGACATTAAAGAATAGTGAAATGTGCTATCTGAATGTTCCCTTAAAAACTCAGTATTGCGGGCTGATTGCACAAACTAGTATGCAGGATAGTTGAGTTGTTTTGTTTTAAAATTTGCATCTAGTGAATGCCATGCTAGTAGCAAGTATTGGAGGGAGGATGCAGACTTAGGAATGATAAAGACCAACACAGACATTGAAAAATCCAGATTCCAGTGAATATACGATAACTTTTGGTGGAATGGTTTGATATTTAGAGGAGTTTTTAAAGTAGATTTTGGAAATGTTCCTCCACAGAAAGGGGCGTTTTGACTTCTAAAAGACAACCATGGTCTTCGTTTGCAGAGATTCAGTGCCATGAGAGAGCAGTTTTGATGGAAAAACCCAGGAAAATAAAGAAACTGTGTATTTTCAATGTCCCACATTCAGTGTGCAAGGGGATTTTTTGATCTTTATATGAAAAAACACTAACTCTTAGTGTAAGAATAAGAGCCTAGAGGCTCTTGGCAGGCCTTTGAGGGCTGGGGGTTGAATTTCAGAGGCTCTACACAGTGTTTTGACATGAAATCTAAAAATGCTTTAAAACAGTAAGTTTCAATATCCCACATTCATCCCACTAAGGCAAAATGAAGTCCATATAAGCAAAGACAACAACATACAAGTTTGAAGTTGAAGAGGAGGCTATCCATGCGTGAGCCCTTATTTAACTGCCTTGGTTTTCATGCCCAAAAATGATGGGGATGAAATTTTGACAAAAATAAATTGTGTTGTTGGTCGCGATGTCGCTGCATGGTCACCCAGTCTCTGAATGCCCCAGTCGCCTAGTCGGGAGTAAAGATGCAGTTAGCCACCGGAGTTTAGAGAGCTGGCGACTGACTGCTAGCAGTCAGTCACACAGTCGTGAGACATGAAGGTTGACCGCCAAGACTTGGCGACCAACCACTAGTAGTTAGTCGTGAAGTAGCCAGAGCAGGAAGATGACTGTCGTGATAAGAAGATAGCCGCTGGTCGCAAGGTCGTGAGATGGAACAAGCAGTCAGATGCTAGTCACTAGGTCACCCAAGAATGAAGGAAGAGGTGAAAATGATTGTGACTTTGATTTCCAGTTTGTCGCATATTCGCTGGATGCAACAAAGGTTACAAAGGTGAGTTAAACATAGTTTATAACAGCAAATAAGAGCATGCCACTTGTCAAAATCTGGTAATTTCAGGGTAAAATATGCATGAGTCTGGGATTTTCAGATACTTTAAATATGCACAGGGTTAATTATAACAGGGAATTTCATATGTTTTATTGCAAATCTTTATGTTTTATTCCTGGAGGTTTTTTAAAGACACAAGGGATAATCAGATTTTTCTGAGATTGGAGATATATCAGATATTCTCTCAGACATTGGAAATCAGATTTTTACAGATTAAAAGATCAGATTTGGGGATGAGAAAACAATGATTAATTTTGCAGAATGAAACAAATATGTTTATTTGTTTTTAAAGATTCGACAGATGATTTTGGGGGAAGATATTTATCACGAACAAATCAGATTTTCACAGAGGAAATAAGACAAATGTTTATAATATTTTAATTGCATAAGTCAAATTTGAAAGAGCTTTCTAGAGGATTTCCAAGGAGATATTTTCAAAGGGAAATGTGATAGATTTTCAAAGATATTTTGAAAATAGAATCAGATTTGATAGAATTTTTCAGTGGGAGAATGAAGGAGATTTGCAAAGGATAAAATCAGATATTTTCTCATACAAGTGGAGTTGAAAATTGATTGAATATATTAGATATTTTGAAAAGAAGGAATGAGTAAAATCAGATTTGGGAGAAGGACAGGTGTTTGCTAGACAGAATTTTTATGGTTTTTTTTCTTCTATATCTTTCTTTCTTTTCTCAGTTGTAAGGGTTCCTTTCCTCTGCTCTGTTCTGGTTTTTTCCGGCAGATGCCCAGAGCAGGTCCCTGTTGGTTTGAAGATTTCTATTTGTAAAGCTTGCTTCTTTTTCATGTTTACTTCTTGTGTTTATTATCTGGATATCTGGAAACAATTTGGATTAATGAGAATGCAGTGCAGTTCCTATTCATTATTGTCTTGTCTCTTTTGACTGTGGTTTGTGCTCTAGTATAGGTCATTTGTAAGGCATCTGAAATATACCTACTACAAGGTAGTGTGTCTAATCATTTGTGAGTCTTTCTCAATGAGAGAGTTAAATTTTGTAAATGATTTCAGAGAGCAGGACATGGTTGTGAAGATCTGATGAAGAAATATTGAGTTGAGTAGATTGTTTGTAAGGCATTCAATCTGGATTGCATGAAGTTTGTAAGGCATCCTTCAGTATTTCATTAGTTTCTTATTCTTGACATATGTTTTCATTGACTCTTTGCCCAAGGAAGAGGCACTGATCTAGAGTTTACTGAGAAAATGCTTTCTCCATTCATTCATATACAAATTAATCAATTTCATCTAGTTTTTAGAACAATGAGCTGAATTCATTAAAGACTCTTGTCAGCAGGACAGTGTTCATATTGTTGATTCCTTAGAGAGAGAATCAAAAGGTTATCCTTCCTTGAGTTTAAACTCATAAAAAGAAGAAGGATAAGCATCCTTATGCCACTGTTATTTGTTATTAGAGTCATAAGTATTTCCCTGTCAAGCTCTATTTTAGAATTGTTTCCAATCATCTTAAAAGTGGTATCTTGTTGATATAGTCAGAAATATAATGACATAATAGTGAAGACCCAATCCACCATTTGAGGTTTACTTGAAACATAGTGAACTATCTAGGTAGTACGTGCCTAAGTATGTGGAGCTCAAAAACGAAGAATTATATTATCCAGTCCTTAGCAATTAGCCTTTCTCTTGTCATAAAGGTGTTTTCATTCAAGTATAACCAGTATACTGTTATTTTAAGGTTGAGGTATAAGAAAAAGTGCTAACAAATTGGCGACTCTGCTGGGGAAGTGAAAAATTTTATTTACTGGATTCTCTGGTGTAGTATCTTTTTAATTTATCAAACCAGTTGCAGTTGAGTCTAGATTTCAAAAGAAAGGATATATTCCTTATGTTTCATAAAAAGACTCAAGTCTGTGTGTTGTCTGCTGCAAAAATATTTAAAATTTTCTACCTGATCTCACTAATAGTGAGTGGAAACTCTAAGCTTTGATTTGCACCAGTGTGCATGTGAAAGAAAGATTACAAATAAGATAATCTTGCAGTAACAATAACAATAGATATTCTACATGTTTTGAGGCTGATTTAAAGGTGTCTTCAAAGCACACATGTTCTGCAACAGCTCAAATACATCCAGGTATTTTCACAAGTTTTTATAAATTTCCTTACCAAGTGATTACAACACTAAAGCAAAAAGGAATCAGTTAAAAAAGAGGTTTACATGTTTCAAGTTTTACTTGCATCTTTGCAAAATTTGAAGGGAATATGTAAGATTGGCAGTTTGTAACATTTTTAATTGTTGAGATGTCACAATCTTTTAATTGGAGGGGTGGTAATTTGTATGGGGCAATTAGTTTTGTGAGTATCCCTAGATATCTGAATCATATCTCATCAAAGGTTAAGGAGTATGTGCCAAAGTTTACTAGTTTTGGAGAACAATCAGCTGAAGATCATTTAGAAAATTTTGCTGATTTGATTGATGATCATGACATAACACATGAGGATGTACTAATGAATTTATTTGCAATATCTCTAGTCGATAATGCTAGGGAGTGGTTTAAGGATTTACCTCATGATTCAATAGGATCTA
>MU226468.1:311432-332450 GCA_018584345.1 Thuja plicata
CTTGCAAGTTTCTTTCATGTAAAGAACTAAGTTTTGTGAGTAGTTTCAGGAAGCATCTCAGTATTTAAGGATTTGATACAGTATTTTAGAGGTAGTCAGATAATTTGTAAGGCAACTTATCCTAATTTCATGTAGGTTGTAAGGCAGCTTACAGTGTTTTGTTTATGTGAAACTTCGAGCTTTTGACTCTATAACCCAAAGGATAAGCACTGATCTAGACTTGAGTCTGATAATCTATAATCATCTAGGTTTTTAAAAACATTCAAAATTATTCCAAACACACTTGACACTAAAATATATGAGCTGAACTCATCAAGGACTTATGTCAGCAGGACAGTGTCCATTTTGTTGATTCTTTAGAGAGTGAATCATTAGGTTATCCCTCCTAAAGACAAAAGGAAGAAGGATGAAAATCCTTGACTCATTGGCCTATGTTCTCAAAACCATAGCCTGGCTTATAGTGCTTTGTTTTAAATTAGTCATTGTAATCTCTAAATTGTTCTATAAGTTGTTACAGTGAGGTTTTTGGTTCATACCCACTAAATAAAACAATCCACTAATTACATAGACTAAGATATCAGTAATCTTTAAAAGGTAAAACCTACCTGAGTCTGTGGAGCTCAAAAATGGAGAAGGATATTATCCAATCCTTAGAAATTAGCCTTTCTCTACCTAAAAGAGGTTGCATCTGAGTATACAAGGTATACTGTCATCATTAGGTAAGTGTTGCAAGAAAAAGAGCTAACAAATACAAAGATAGATCTAGCCCTCATTCAATTTCACTGATCTATCTTCAATTAAAATAAGGTGGAAATATAGTCCATTACAATTAAACTGATAGACATCATCTCCAATGCTAATAAAGTTCCAATAAAGTACAAACTCTTCCTTAATGTACAACACAAGTATCCAAAATTCTCCTTACAATCACATACTACCACATATCTTTCCTAGAATAATTACAAAATTATCACTCATTTATACCAATTTCAAAAAGTAATCAACCACTAGGTCGGATAACACCTATTAAAATAAAAGATATAAGCTCAATCTCCAAAGCGATCCAAATCAAGTCAGCTAAGACTTAAATAGGACCAAAGTATCCAACCATGAACAAAATAGCATGTAAGAAAAGCAACATAAATAATCACAACTTTTTACTCTGTCAAGTAAGATAAGACCTAAATGAAGAAACACCAACAGGCTACCCAAAACAACAAATCTGATCACCTTGAATAATGCAATCCAATAGCATGATCATTACACAATCCAAAAAAACCAACAAGGTATTCGCATATGATTAATATGATCATATCCTAGATCATGTGGTGGATTTTTATATGTTGTCCTTTCTAGAAACAAGTCTATTTCACAAGACTGATCATATATACCAGTGATGAAGGTGACTGTACAAGATTTTTTTGAAGTGTTCAATATATGGATGATAAAATAGTCTATGATGGGGATTTTGATGTGCGGTGAGTATCTAGAGGTTTCAAATGATGGAATTGTAAAGATAGTATCTAAAAATATATGATTACCTACATCTATGATTATACAAGATGATTCAACACAAATATGGAGACTTGAGGAAAACACCAGTGATATCAGCAAGAATAGTCAACCGATCCAGTCAAGGTGATGAAATCAACGTAGTGATGAATTAAGTGTCATGGTTTGAATTATTTTTGAATTTTATTTTTAAGAGCCAAACTTGAGGAGTTTAATTTATTGTGTTAGAGTGATCACTTATGAGGTTTGATTAGGATTTGGAGGCCGACAATAGGTAACACATTGTAGGGTTATACTATTGATCTAAAATTATTTATAAGGATGAATTGAAGTAATTAGGGTTGTTAAGTGTGATGTTGTTTTTTTTGTGGTGATTGATATAGTTGAAGGTGAAGGTTTTATGTTTATAGAAATACAATGAGAAGTTCACAAGTGGATCTATCAGGAAGAAGGTGTAATTATCATATCATCATTTGAGTTTTCTACTTAAGGAAAGTTCTAATAGGCTTGCAATCTACAACTTCTAACAAGTTTGCACTTAATAGGGTAAGCAGGATCCTAACTAGTCTGAAGACTAAATCCTCTAATAGGTTGACTCTCAGAAGGATTTTCAAATCCCTTAATAGGGTAGTTCCTGACAGGACTATTCTAATAGCTTGTAACTGGGCTATAGATACTCTTAACTGGGTATACCCTTAGCAAGGTATTTTAATGCTCCTAATAGGGAAATACTTATTGGTGCACTACTGATATTTGTAGGTGGTAAATCCTATCATGTTTTTCCCTCTGACAAGGGTTTTCATGATAAAATATAGGAGTCTTTATGTTAATTTCATGGTTGTATATTTTTTATGCTTTTATTTTATATCTAGCTTTTCATGTTGGCTATTTTTGAAGTTTATGAATAGATTTTGTAGATCTCTTGTTGGACTAATTTACCCCCGCCCACCCTTTAAGTGCCTTATAACATTAACAATTTGTATTAGGGCCAAGTTCCCATGAAGAAGCCTGAATAGTTTGGAAGGATCCTTAAGGAAGATATGGAGAGTTTAAGATATCAAAGGTAACCTAAAATGAAAATTGAAGATGCAGAAGACTTTATTCACTAGTTGAAGGAGAAACTCAAGCAATCAAGAGTTAAAAGGTTTGAGCTTGTTCAAAAATTATTAGACAGACAAGATCTCATTGATTAGTTATCTGAAGAAAGTGGGTCTGAGAAATATGATGCTACCCTAAAAGATTTGAACCAAGAAAATAAGAAATTACATGGAGACAAGAATAATATAAAGAGAGAGTTAGACACTCTTTCAATCATAATGGGTGAAGAAATAGAAGAAAGGAAGGCTATAGAAGATGTGAGAAAAATTAAATGAGGAATCCCTAAAAAGATAAGGTGGATGAGCTTTTCAAATCTAGATAAGAGGTTGGTAGATTACATGCACATCTACATGAGACAAATGAACATATAAAAGAGACTATTGAAGATAATCAAGAATCCCTAAGGAAAAATTAAAATATGAGGAAATAAAATGGGAAATTGAAAGGTGGGTTGAAGGCTGCAAATGATTTACTCAAGAATTTTAATGGAAGTTCTGCAAAACTTGATGAACAACTCAAGAATCAGAGAATGAATGGAGAAAAGAAAGGTCTTGGGTACACCAATTATGAAGTTGGTGAATCCTATGGAACCAAAAAGGAAATGCAAGAGGAGAAAGCCTCACCATAGGTACCTCCAAGAAAATAATGTAATAAATCCTATAAACTATTTTTCTTTAATTATCATAAGGTTGAACATACTGCTAATGTATGCAAGAAAAATGTAAGATCTAGTGTTCCCAGTATTAGATCTAATACTAGACCAAGTATTTTTCATGGTCATTATTGTAACTGAAACAAGTATGTACATAGAGATAATGAGTGCAGGTCAAGAGTGAACACAATCAATGGGTACAAGTCAACCGGAAGAGTGCTTAGCAAAATGAGAACCAATGGAATGTTAGATGTTCACATTATCACAACTATGGAAACATGGTTGTTAAGTGTAGATTGGGGATAGAAAGAGGTAAAGATGGACCTTGCATATAAATACATATGGCATGCTTTCATTGTCACAAGATAAGAAACATTGTAATTTTTTGTAGAGAAAAAAACAAGGTAAACCAACCAGTTAATTAGCTAGACAAGAAAAAGAGCAAGGAGATTGTGAATGTTGATGCGGTAAATAATAAGATGAACAAGACATGGGTAAAGAAGAGTGAAGACAAAAAATCATAACATACCACATCTTCATCTTGTGTGGAGAATTATTCATCTAACTAAGTCATCATTGATTTAAAGGGAGAGAACACCGTTGAATCTATTGAATACCCATTAATGCATATGTAGTAAGTTATATTTACATATTTAAATTGCATATGATTTTTTTTGTTTGCCATGAAGTTGTGTTTAAATGAATGAATATTTGGCTAACTGCTAATAAGATTTATGATGTTTTGTTAGAAACTAGTGATGCAATTAATGCTTAATAGAGAAGGCAGATAAAAGGTGATTCTTAGGTATTATTGTGCACCTATGAGTTCAAAGAGAAGACACAAAGAAATATAAGTGAAGAATGAGGAATTTGGCAACATTCAAGGTGTTTAATTAAATAATTTATAGTGATTGTGTGAAGGAAATAATAAGGGTTTGAATTTTCATCAAGAAGTGGTTGCCAAAGGTATTTATTTGATCTTATAAGCTTAAATTTGTCATTTTCAACATGGATACACCAATCATTGTGGAGATTACTGAGAAAACTAGGCCAACATTTAAGAAACATCCATTTAAATCAGTGGAAGATAATTCAAATGGTGTGCTATATAGTGTTCCCTATAGTGTGATGCATATTGAATATGTGACATCATACATTCATTATAAGTTGGAAGATCTAGGTGAATCTCATATTCATTTGTTGTATGAAAAGTTGTGTAGTGATATGGTATCGATGGATGAACACCAAGTGTTTGCAGATAAGGTTTCACTCAAGCAATCATTTTCCTTGATGAGTTTGAGGAAGAGAAAGTCAGATATGTGTTGAGATGACTACATGAATAGTTTCAATCTTTACCAAAGACAAGATCAATAAGGAGGCCATACATGCAGTAATTGGTTTCTCTGTACAATTGGTACTTAGGTCAATCTCACAAGATGTAGTCACAAAGTTAACTAAATCAAAGTGGGCTAAGAGAGAAACCAAAATCAACAATGTCCCTAATCTGAATGTGATATTTACATCTATGGTGATAGGATACAAGGTCTATCACTCTACAAGAATCAATAGTGTGTCCACTACTACAAAGCACAGTGCAAAAAGAATGGTGATAGAAGATGCACAATATAATTTATGTGTTGTGAAGAGAGATCAACTATTTTTGAACAGAGAGAGATTTCAAATGGATAAAAGTAAAGTATTTAAATTCATTCAACTTATTATGGGATTGTTTTTTTACTTTAAAAACTTCTTTATTGGTTTTGGTCATATAAATTGGATAGAAGGTACACTAGTTATGGTCCAATTGAATCATTGTATTAGAATAAATGTTAATGGTTTCAATAAGAATGTTTGGGGCGATTTTAAATACTTTCAAATAAAAATGCATCAAAGGAAAGGATTCCATCCCATATTGTTGATAAATACAAGGATGATATATATTTTATGGTGGATACTGACACTTGTCAGATGGAGGCAGTAGCTCCTATGACATCATGGAATATGCTTATAGGATACGATGCAGAAGGTGATATGTTGACCTTACATGCAGAAGATTTATTATCTAGACCAGTAGATACAAATGAGCATAGATTTGAAACCTATAAAGAGAAGAGCATGGAAGTAAAAAACAATTGACCCAACTGGTGATTGAGAAGAAGATTTGAAAAGAGGTAGAACAATTTACATTGAAGAATAAATTTATATAGAAAGTCATTAACAAGGCAAGAGCCAAACATGCTACAGAGAAAGATGGAACATCTAGAGTAGCAATATCTATAGGTGAAGAAGAAGATGTAGATATTATTTCTTCAACAACCGGTAGTGTCCCAACTAATAGGAAAACAAGAAGTTCCTCAGTAACAACAAAGAAGGAAAAAATGACTCCTATAGAGGCACCACTAAAAGATAAGAAAAAACCAACAACAACACATGAGCCCTCAAAGGAAAATGAGGAAACTACAACAAAGGTTGTTGGCAAAAGGAAGAAGGAGAAGGCTCAAAGATTCTATAAGATTGAAGGAGAAGGAATAGGATTAGATGAAGAGAAAAATAAGATGAAGGAAAGTGGAAAAAAGTCAAAGGTGATTTGTGCTCCTACCACTAAATTTGTTAAGCCTGATTTTGGAAAATTTATTTCATTTGAGACTATTGTTGAAAGAGTAAGAAAGTGGGGTGTAATTGATGGTGTTCGATAATTTTATGAAAATGTCAATAAAGAAGACTAGATAAATATTGAAGATGCAGTTGTGTTTAGCATACACAAGTTAAGTCAAGCACATATTTAATTATAAGGAAAAATTCTTGCATCCCTATACAAGAAGATTGAAGCTAAGTGGCGTACAATATTAAATGAATACAAGGAAATAATTGAATACACCTTAGTTAAATCATAAGTAGCGATATATATAGACAAAATCAATGATAGACTTAAGAAAGCTAGACATTCATTTAAGACTATGTCAAGAATCATAAGATTATTGATTGGTGATTATAAATTAGTGTGAGATGAAATAGTGAGAATTTGAAGAAATTCTTAGGTCTTGTTTAATAGATGGAAGATGATCAAGGAAAAGATGAAGAGGAAAGAGGACAAGCTGATAATGAACCTGTGATCACACAGACTGATGATGGATGGACAATTGATGGTGTGAAGGTCATACTTGATAATACTTATTTTGATGAGCCCAAGGATACCATGGACACCATAGGTGTTGTTCCTGTCATGGATAATCCTAAATAACAAATAGACACTATACTCATGAATGATACAAAGTAGCCAAAGGTTACAAATAATGAATAGGTGGACATAGGAATAGATCAAGTGATGACTAATGATACAACAGTTGATGTTCCTACCAGTGAGAAATAACAAGGATCAATAGCAGAGGCAACTAGTGAAGAACAACACAAGAAAAAGAAACAACATGCACATACTGAGGATGTGAAGAAGAAAGAAGAAAAAAAAAAGGAGAAGATGGTTGATAGAGGAAAGGAATAGGTAATATCTCCCATGTCTATTGTTCAAAAAATATTTAGTAAAGTGGATGAAGATGACTTGATGATCATTCAAGGACCAATAAATCTCTTTACAATGAGCCCAACATAGATGATGACAATTTATATGGCCATGGTGCCGGAGCACCTAGGCTATCCTCTAGGCCCTAGTCAGTTTTGGATTGTAAATTACCTTAGCCAAGTCAGTGTGTGGTTTCTTTAGACCTTAGAAGGTCATGTTTTTGTGTGTGACTAGATGGATTAGTGGTTAGCACTAATTTCATCTTAGTCTTTATTATTTTCTTTTAGTCCTTAGTTTGGTATAATTTAGGGAAAATATGTCTAAATGTGTCCAACACCCATGTGTGGGTAGAAATATGATTGAGGCATAAATTATGTTATTTCATCAAACTAAATGGGTTAGAGGCCCTAAAATTTAGTTTGCATCATAAATGCAAAAGATGCCAAAAAGTTGTCATGACAACATTTGCAACTTTTTGCAAATGTTGCATGCAACTCGACAACATTGGATTCCCACCACTCTAGGAGTGGAAAATGAATGTTAGTGGCCTGAAATAGTGGAGGAAGTATCTTTAGACACTCCATGGATTTTTTCCCAATGTAGAGTCAATGTATGCAAGTAATTCTAAAAACATATTACAGTCGGTGTATTTGCAAGATCTTTGTGTTTTAATGGATTGAATTAACTTATCTAAGTGTTGATTCATGTGGTAGAGACATATCTAATATTTTTACATTTAGAGTGCAAGTAGATTAGAGTTGGTTTGATAGGTGTAGGAAATTGTTTACCAACTAGGTAGTCTACTGGTCCAGTTTAGGTAATTTTTAGTTTTATGGCTCCCTCGTGTAATTCAACCATGAGAAATGATTAAGGTTGAACTATTGTGTTAAGGGAGCCTCTGTATAGTGTACATATTTAGGTAGGAGGTTAGAGGATTAAACTTTTAATTTTTAAAGCTATGCCCTAGACGAGCTAGGATAGTCTAGTTAGGTGTATGGCAGGTGAAAACAAGAATGCAGAGACAAGGGTGTGCATGGGAGAACTGAACCTAGTGTGGTCTTAGTTTCTTTAGGGTCTCATAGATCCCTATCATTGTGTTCAAAACCTACCCAATCCATTTGGATTGTTTTTTTCATAGAAATCAGAGAAGTGCTTGAGAGGAGCCAAAATAGGCCTAATAACCCTATATTTTAGGATAGAGGAGTACGGATAGTTTGGGGACCCTAGAACTTAGAAATATTTTAGGTTTCCCAAAAGTGTATCTAGATCCTAGATTGGTTTTATGGGTTGTGTGTAAATTTTTAGAGAAAATCTTGAAAAAACCTCTGGATAGGGCTAATTGATGTTTTAGGCCTAATAGGACAATTTGGGTGCAATTTGGGAACTCAACTAAGTTGGGATTGAAGATCTATGAAATTTGGATTGTATGGATGTATAATGCACATTAAAAGAGTTGAAAAGACCCTTGTGACATAAGTGGAGTTGGTATGAAGAGTTTAGCATTGGAATTCTTCAAAGCCAAGGAGCATTGAGACAAAACTAGTAATGGATGTCCTTCAAGGTGAAACACAATTATTGTAACTCTTGGGAAAGAGTTGGGAGTAGTCATAGGCTCAGTGTCTATATACTTGTGAGGTCCTAGAGTGGAATTATGATCCTAAAGTGGATTATGACAAGTAAGGTCCTATGTAGTGTTGTGTAAGCACGCCTTGGGGTAACTTCTATCAAAGTGGTATCAGAGCTTGTATTGATCAAGCTTGTGGTTAATGTTTCAACCAGCCAAATTAGTAGGAGAGTCAATAATGGTGACTAATGTTGAGTTGGAAAAGAATTTAGATGAACAAGAAGTGGAGAATGGAATACTCAAACATAGATTGGCTCAATTGGAGGTAAAAGTGGATGAAGTTGATGTGAAAGCAGATGAAGTGAAGGAGAAAGTTGAAGGGAAATGAAAAGAGATTGCCATTGAAGATGAAATCCCTGAAGCTGACCTTTTCCTTGACCAAGAACCATTCCTGAAAGCCCTAAAGGATATGAGTGGAAAATTATTGGAAGGAGTTCCCATTTTTAGTAGAAAAATGGAACTAGATGTAGTCTTTGATTGGATAGAGGGACTAGAAAACCATTTTGAGTGTGATGGAATCACAGAGGCTTAAAAGGTGAAGGTTGAAAAAGCTAGATTGAGAGGGTCTTCTCTCACTTGGTGGAAATTCATCCAATATGAGAGAGAGAGAGAGAGAGAGAGAGAGAGAGAGATTGAAGGGAAAAGACTCATTGCTTCATGGAAGGCTATGGTAGCAAGAGTCAGAGATGCTTACATACCTAAGGATTATTAAATCCAATTACACAAGAGAAGAAAAGGTCTAAGGTAGAAGGACCTCGATGTCAATTCATACACTAAAGAATTTTAGAGACTTTGTATGAGGCCAAGAGTAGCAGAGGATAAGAATGTGAAGGTAGAAAGTTACCTTAATTTACTTAAATGGACCATTCAAGATGAGAAGAGTCTTTTGACTCCAAAAATAGTTTAGAAATTCCACCAAATTACTATCAAGGTGGAAGACAATTTGAAGAAGAAACAAGATTCCAACACTTCAAGAGGAAGAGGTAGAGGAAGAGAAACTAGAGGACAAAGAAGTGGTTCTAGTGGAAGAAACTTTGAAACTAAAGGTCAAGTAGAGACTAAGCTCACTGAATAGCATGAAGAAGAATTCAATAGAAAGAGTTCAAGTAGAGGAAGGAACTCTAACAATAGAGGAAGAGGCATTAGTCAAGGTAGAGGCCACTATTTTTCCAATATGAAGTGTTATTAGTGTAATCAGTTAGGACATCTGACATATAGGTGTCCAGAAAAGGGAAGTACCTCTCAAGGAGGTGAAAAAAGAGTGAACTATGTTCATGAGGAGACAAGTGGAAATAAGAACCCTGAAGTGCCATTAGAATCAGAGGAGGGAGATAATCTCATGATGAGAAGAACTCTGATCAAAGAGCCAGTGAAGGAAGAACTCAGTCAAAGGAGATAATTGTTTAGAGTAAAGTGTAAGAAGATGGGTAGAGTGTGTAGATTCATCATAGACTCGTGGTCAACTGAGAACATAGTGTAAGAGGAGGAAGTTAGTAAGTTAAAAATGACAAGGATACCCCACACCAGTCGCTATAAGGTCACTTGGCTAAACAAAGGACATGTCCTAGTTAGTGAGAAAGCTTGGGTAGAATTCTCCATTGGGAGATACAAGGATAAAGTTTTATGTGATGTCTTACCTATGGACGCATGTCAGTTTCTCCAAGGTAGACCATGTAAATTTTATAGGAAGGCCTTGCATTATGGAGTGAAAAATACATACTCCTTGAAGAAGGACAATGTTACATATAAAATCTTGTCACTATTGGAGGATGCAAAGATGCAAAATTGATGACAACTAGTCCCAATGTTCTCATGGTGAGTGAAAAAGAGTTCTCAAAGGCTTTAGAGGAAGGAGGAGTTGTATTTTCACTAGTGTTAAAGCCAAAGGAAGTTGCAAAAAAAAAAGAGAAGAGGACAGAACTACCAAAATAAGTCCAAGAGATGTCAGAGAAGTTTGAAGGAATAGTGAGTGATGAACAACCATCAACCTGACCCCCTAAGAGGTCTATGAGGCATCAAATAGACCTGATACTAGGAGATACCCTACCCAATAAGGAAACCTATAAAATGAATCCCCAAGAGAATGAAGAAATTTCTAGACAAATCCAAGATCTCTTAGAACAAGGCCTTATAAGAAAGAGCATTAGCCCTTGTGTTGTACCCACATTCATAGAACCTAAAAAAGGAGGAACTTGGAGGTTATGTATAGACTCCAGAATAATCAATAGCATCACCATTAGGTATAGGTTCCCTATCCCCAGGATAGAATACCTAATGAAATATCTAGGAGGACAAAGGTACTTTACAAAGATAGACCTAAAGAGTGGCTATCATCAGATTAGGGTAAATGAAGGGGATGAATGGAAAATATCCTTCAGGACTATAGAAGGACTGTATGAGTGGATTTTCATGCCATTTGGGTTATCAAATTTCCCATCAACATTCATGAGGTTGATGAATGAGGTACTTAAAGATTACAATGGAAATTTTATAGTTTCCTACTTATATGATATACTCATCTATAGTAAGACAAGGGAAGAGAACCTCAAACACCTTGAAATGGTTTTTGAGAAGATCCAGGAGGAGAAGTTGATGATCAACTTAGAAAAGTGTGAATTCATCAAGACAAAGCTAGTGTACCTTGGTTTTGTGCTATCTTAGGGTAAGTTAAAGATGGATCCTAAAAAAGTGGAGGCCATCATCAACTGGCCTACTCCAAGAACAAGCACTGAGGTAAGAAGTTTTTATGGCCTAGCATAGTACTATAGAAATTTTATTAACAAATTTAGTACAATCTGTGCTCTATGTTGGACACTATTAAAGGAGGCATGAAGACTAAGTTTATTTGGAATGAACAAGCTAACCATGGTTTTGAGGTACTGAAATAGAAGATTGCAAACCAACCAATTTTGGTTTTTCCAAGCTTTGAAAATTTATTTATAGTGGAGTGTGATGCCAGCAATGTGGCAATTGGAGAAGTCTTGAGCCAAGAGGAAAGACTAGTGGCCTTCCACTGTGAGAAAATAAGTGAAGCTAAGAATAAATATTCTTATTATGACCTAGATATATATGCTCTGGTCCAAACACTGAGAAAATGGAGGCACTACTTGCTTCCAAAGGAGTTCATAGTCTATTAAGACAATCAATCCTTGAGCTTCTTGAACTCACAAGACAAATTGAGTCATAAGCATATGAAGTGGGCTGAATACCTGCAAGCATGCACATTCAATATCAAATACAAGAAGGGATTAAAAAACAAGGTTTCAGATGCCTTGAGTAGAAGAGCCCTTACTATCCAAGAGATTCAACTATAGAGCATGGGAATAGACAACCTCAAAGATCTATATGGTGATGATGAAGACTTTGCAAATATTTATAAGGTATGTCAAGAATATTAGAACCACTTTCATAGTAAATAATCTTAATATACTTTGCACAGTAATCTCCAATTTAAAAGAAATCAACTATGTGCCCCTACAGGGTCTATAAGGGAGAATTTAATTCATGAGAAACATAATGGTGCATTGAGTGATCATTTTGGGGTCAGTAAGACACAAGAACTTGTTCAAATATTTTACTTTTGGCCAAAGTTGAATGTTGATATTAGGAAATATGTGTAAAGTTGTATTGTGTATCAGAAGGCAAAGGGAACATCTACTAATTTTGGCCTATGCCAACCACTTCCTATCCCAAATAGACCTTGGGAATGCTTGAGCATAGAATTTGTGGTTGGATTACCTAAGTCAAGACAGAGAATGGATAGTGTCTATGTGATAGTGGATAGATTTAGTAAAATGGCTCACTTTGTGCCCTACAAGACAACCAATGATGATAGTCAAATAGCTTCTCTTTTCTTTAAAGAGGTGGTTAGAATACATGGATTGCCCTTGAGAATTGTGTCAGACAGAGACACCAAGTTTATGAGTCACTTTTGGAAGACTCTATGGAAAAAGTTAGGCACCAACTTATCCTTTAAATCTGCATAGCATCCTTAGACTGATGCTCAAAAAGACATAGTTAATAGGAGTCTTGGTAATCTCCTAAGATTCTTAACAAAAGAGTATGGTCAGACATGGGACAAACTCATAGGTCAAGCATAATATGATTACAATGACACTGTGAATAGGACTACTAGAAAGAGTCCTTTTAAAATTTTCTATGGTCTACACCCCAAAGTAATTTAGGAGCTTGGAGAACTGAAGGATGGAGTTAAAGGGAGTGGATATGCTGAGGACTTTGCCTATGATATACAAGAGGTTCATGACATAGTAAGGAAGACACCAATTGAAAACACTAAGAAGATCAAGAGTAAGCTTGATTATTGAAAAGGGGATGTTCAATTCAAGGTTCCAGATCTAGTGATGGTACATCTCAACAAGGTTAGACTATAGAAAGGAATCCCACACAAGTTATAGATGATAATAATTGGCCCCTGCATTATAATGGCCAAGTATGGAGCAAATTTTTATAAGGTGGAGTTATGAGAGAATAGTGTCTTGTCACCTATCTTTAACATTGCAAACTTGGTTCAATACAAGGGACCAATCCTTGATCTAGATCAGAGCTTGAATGAAGTCATCCAAGAGGCAAAAGAACTCCATTTTCCATCTACATCAGTCAAGAAGGCAGACTGTATATTGGAATCTAGAATTTACAAGAAAACTAGGAAGAAGGACTACAAAGAAAACTTAGTGAAGTGGAAAGTATGACTATATTCAGATGCAACATGGATAAAGGAGTCAAAGTTCAAAAATATGGGCATTGATCCTGACTTACTCAATCCAAGGATGGTTTGAAATCTTTCACTTAGGGAGGATGATGCAAGAGCACCTAGGATATCCTCTAGGCCCTAGTCATTTTTGGCTTGTAACTAACCTTAGAAAAGTTAGTGTGTAGTTTTTTTAAACCTTAGAAGGTCATGTTGTTTTGTTTAACTATATGGATTAGTGATTAGCACTAATTTCATCTTAGTCTTTGTTATTTGCTTTTAGTCCTTAGTTTGGCCTAATTTAGGGAAATGATATCTAAATGTGTCCAAGACCCATGTGTGGGTATAAATATGCTTAAGGAGGCATAAATGATGTTATTTCATTTAATTAAATGGGTTAGAGGCCCTAAAATTTAGTTTGCATCATAAATGCAAAAGATGCCAAAAAGTTGTCATGACAACATTTGCAACTTTTTGCAAATGTTGCATGCAACTCGACAACATTGGATTCCTACCATTATATGAGTGGTAAATGAATTTTAGTGGCCTAAAATGGTGGAGGAAGGATCTTTAGACACTCCATGGCTTGTTCCTGAGGTAGAGAGTATGTATGCAAGTTCTGGAGAGCAATAGAGGAAGTGTTTTTGAAAATAGAGTATAGTCGGTGTATTTGCAAGATATTTATATTTTAATTGATTAAATTAACTGATCTAAGTGTTGATTCATGTGGTAGAGACATATCTAAGATTTTTTCATTTAGAGTTAAAGTAGATTAGAGTTTATTTGATAGGTGTAGGAAATTTTTTACTAACTAGGTAGTCTGCTGGTCCAGTTTACGTAATTTTTGGTTTTATGGCTCCCCCATGAAATTAAACCATGGGAAATGATTATGGTTGAATTAATGTGTTAGGGGAGCCTTTGTAAAATTTACATATATAGGTAGGAGGTCACAGGATTTGATTTACAATTTTAAAGTTGTGCCCTTGGCGAGCTAGGACAGTCCGATTAGGTGTATGGTAGGTGAAAACAAGAATGCAGAGACAAGGGTGTGCATGGGAGAACTAAACCAAGTGTGGTATTAGTGTATTTAGGGTCTCATAGATCCCTATCAATGAGTTCAAAACCCACACAATCCATTTGGATTTATTTTTCCATAGAAATTAGAGAAGTGCTTGAGAGGAGCCAAAATAGGCCTAATAACCCTACATTTGAGGACAAAGGTGTATTGACAGTTTGGGGACCCTAGAACTTAGAAATATTTTAGGTTTCCAAAAATGGTATCTAGATCCTAGATTGGTTTAGGGGTGTTGTGGAAAATTTCAGAGAAAATCTTGAAAAACCCTCTAGATAGGGCTAATTGATGTTTTAGGCCTAATAGGACAATTTGGGAACTCGACTAAGTTGGGATTGAAGAACTCTGAAATATGTATTGTATGGATGTAGAATGAAAATTAAAAGAGTGTACAAGACCCTTGTCACATGTGTGTAGTTGGTATGAAGAGTTTAGGATTGGAATTCTTCAAAGCCAAGAAGGAGAATTGAGACAAAACTAGTGATGGATGTCCTTCAAGGTGAAGGACAATTGTTGTAACTCTTGGAGAAGAGTTGGGAGTAGTCATAGGCTCAATTTCTATAGACTTGTGAGGTCCTAGAATGGAATTAGGATCCTAAATTGCATTAGTAAAAGTAAGGTTCTATCTATTTTTGTGTAAGCACACCTTGGGGTAACTTCTATCAGGCCATTAAGTCTAAGGCCACAAGAGATAAAAATAAGGAGACACAAATTATACAAGATGAAAGATTTATATTTTTTTATCTTATGCCTAAGGAAACTTATGATTATAAGGATGCACCTATTAAATGATTAGGTCAATTGGTGACAACTGTAAGTAAAAAAATACAAAGTCTACAGGATGCAAGAATAATAAAGGCAGAAAAGGAGTATGAAAGAAACAAATAAGAGGATTTAGTCCAACATATTGCACTTCATAGAGGAACATTAACAATTGAGACTAACAAGGTGAAACAAACACTGATAGAAGGTGGAAAAATTCTTACTTCTATTTTTTATTTCTCACAATTCTTGAAGGATATTGAGAAGAAAAAAGCTTCAGCTCAACAAGCGCTACATAATTTAGAAAGAAATTTTGATCTAGTGAATCATTTCATTACAAGTTTTGGAGCATTAGTGAGTAGTATTAATCATAAGCTCAAAACTTATCAAAATAAGCAAGATAAAAGGGTCTCAAGTATTGTTAGAGATGCAGAGTTTATTGATTCAAAAGTTGGAAATTTTGTAGAAAGGAGTTAAAGATGCTATAGTAATATCACCTCTACATGATATGAGTATAGTGGAAGCTTTGGAGGAGTTATCCTATCTTCTAACCGGTCAGATAGTGATTATCAGGCATCTCAATAATTTATGGGAGACTGATCTACAAGTTTTAAAGACCAATTTTAGTGATGTATTTAGTATATTTCAATAAGTATATGACACTCTCTATAAATAAAATTTTGTTTCTAATCAATTATTGTATAACTTTGTCATTGTTGTCAAAGGGGGAGTAGATAGAGTAGTATAGAGTAAAAAATTATGCTAAGTATTTTTTGAAAGGGGAGTAGGATGGACATGATCATTTTGTAATTGTTAATTTTATAAGGCACTAAGAGGGGGATTGATCCAAAAAAAAAAAATTGTACTTATTTTTTTGTTTTCCTTATTCAAACACTTAGCATTTTTTCTAAGTGTTGTCATCAATACCTAAGGGGGAGATTGTTCACATCTGATGAAGATGATCATATCCTAGATCATGTGTTCTCAACATTTTTTGTGTTTTCAATTCTGGAAACAAGTGTACTTCATAGGAAAGATTAAATATACCAGTGATGAAGGTTACTGTACAAGAATTTTTGGAAATTGTTCAGTGTATCAATGATAACATAGTGTGTGATGGTGATTTAGATGTACAATGAGTATCTATAAGTTTCACATGACGTGATTGTTCAAACAATATCTACATAGACATGATTACCTCCATCTATGATTGTGAAAGATTATTTAACACATAAATGGAGATTTGAGGAAAACACTAGGGATATCAGCAAGAACAAACAACTAGTCCAGTCAAGGTGATGAAATCGAGGTAGCAATCAGTTATGTGTCAAGGCTTGATTTATTTGTGAATTGTGTTGTTAAGGTCCAACCTTGAGGAGTCCAATTCCCTATGTTGGAGTGATCTCTTATGAGGTTTGATTAGGATTTGGAGGCAACAATAGGTAACAAATTTTAGGGTTATTCCACCAACCTAAAACTATTTATGAGAGATGAAATTAAAGGAATTAGGGTTGTTAACTATGTTTTTTTTTTGCAATGATTGAGATATTTGAAGTAAAATTTTGTTTGTTCACAAAAACACAATGATTAGTGAACAAGTGGGTCTAACAGGTTGAAGGTTTCATTATCATATTATTGTTTGATTTTTGTACTCAAGAGAAGTTCTAACAGGCTTGCAGTCTGAATCCTCTAAAAAGGTTACTCCTAATAGGGTAAGTAGGATCCTAACAGGTCTGAAGACTAAATCCTCTAACAGTGTGAATCTCAAAAGGAGTTTCAAATCCATTAACAATCTAGTTCCTAACATTACTATTCTAATAGATTCTAATGAGGCTATAGATACTCTTAGCTAGGTATACCCTTAGTAGGGTGTTTTAATCTCCTAATAATAAATACTTATTGGTACCCTAGTAATATTTGTGGGTGATAATTCCCACCATGGTTTTTCCCTCTAACAAGGGTTTACACGATAAAATACTAGTGTCTTTGTGTTAATTTCATGGATGTATGTTTTGTTACACTTTTATGCTATATATAGCTTTGGATGTTGAATATTTTGGAAGTTTATGAATAGATTTTGTAGATCTATGGCTGCAGTGATTCACCCCCCTATTAGTGCCTTATAAAATTAACACAAGCACCATGAATACCATCCAAAATTAAATTAAAAATCATCTTAATCTCTAATCAACAAGAGCACTAAAATATAGAAACTTGTCACAGCAAGAGATAGGTTGCCATACTATGAATCATAAACAACACTAGTTGTGAACACAATGATACGGTGCCATGAAATCACTAGCTTCACCACCTTTGAAACATCAAATACAAGACATATTGATCCAAATACTCAATGAATATACATAGGAACATAGTAACAACAACAACCAACAACTTGATCATACCTCGCTCAAACTGTCATCCAGACTTTTGTGAGCCTTCGTAGACCAACTATAGACACCATGTAATGATACCTCATGATCACAACTCAATATCTTCAATATAGCACTTGAGAAAATGAAGTCTTCTTCATTGAAAATATTGAACACACTATCGGAAACATCAACTAGTATGTTGATATCAATGAAAAAACACTAATGTCAGCACACCAAAGAACCAAACTCTAAAATACTCAACAATATTACTATAATGCAGTTGTCCTACATATCTCTATTAACCGCATCAATATATTGTCTATCCCTTTACTTCTCTATAATTGTCTCATACAACTACCACATAAGCTAAACTCCAATCTTCTAAAACCCTGCTCATAGATCTTCACTTTCTTGATGACAACTCTCTTATTATCTCTAAAGTACACACTGTAGTTATATACAAGATATATGATCTAAATTTACAAGAAGACTAGTCATGCCAAATGCAAATAACAATAAGGTCCTATGCCAAGAGCATCCAGACCAAAACATAGGTCATACATAAAATGAACCCCTTTGAATAAGTCACAAACATTAAATACAATATCTAGATAGAAATAATGAACCATGATCCACTCTAGGAGAGAGAGGGACCACATTACACATTTCCCAAGACTAGATCTATAATTTTTGAAACAAGTTTCATAGTCACCTCAAATATGTATCATCACAATGTCCAAAGAACCACATTATTTTCCAATTACATATGGACCTCCACATGCTATAGCGATATCCAAACATCATGTTAGAAGATCCAATCTCTATGTGAGAATCCATCGCAACACATTTCTAGACCAAAACACAAACTGATCAAAACTACAATTAGCAACATTTCTTTCATGTCACCAGAAATGACTTTTGGATCACCAGAAAACACCATAACAAAGACCAATACTTGAAAATAATATAAATTATATATTCACAACTTCACCTTTATTTTTGAAGAATAAACGTTCTAGAAAACACAACTGAACCACTATCATCATCAACTGTATAACTCTATCATTAAACTACTGATATTTAGACCTAAACATATATTAGTGAAGCACAAACAAACATCATTATCACATTATATCCATAATACATACCTACTTTCCACTAATTTTGTAATACTATCATGTTCAACACACAAGGTTACTTCTTTCAGACCAACTTCCTTCTTCCAAACTTATCTAGGCCAACAAATATACCTAATAGAAAATACCTTTGAACAACAGTGTTGAGAAAACACCTTCAGACCACAATAAAGTAGATCAAGTGCATAGGATGGTCTCATCAAGGTGAGGGAGACAAAGAAACATCAAGCCCCAAAGTGACCTAAGTCCTCATCAAAAACAAAATGAGAGAGAGAGAGAGAGAGAGAGAGAGAGAGAGAGAGAGAGAGAGAGAGAGAGAGAGAGAGAGAGAGAGAGAGAGAGAGAGAGAGAGGTTGTCTTACTATGGACGACACAAAATAAATCAATATAAAAGATGAAATTGAATGGTCTATTGTTTTGCACTAGTTCAACCCATCAATAATGATCTATACTTAAGGAAAGTGTATCCAATAAGAGATCCAAAAAAGGAATGATTGGTCCTAAGGGAAGGTAAGATTCCTTAGGGGTCAAAGAGAGGATGAGGATTAGTCCTTAAGGAAAGATAGTTCTCCTTAAGGGACCCAAAATGAGTTTATTCAAAGGACCAAATGTGTGTAGTCATTCTAAGGACCAAATGAAAAGAGAGACCAGTCTAAGGATCTGTTTAAAGATAGCATTGAAGTTGTGTGTGTATGTGTTTGTACAAAATGAAAAACATAGAGTGGAGTGTATGACCTTACATTAAAGTAATTTTAAATGCTTTAACAGAGCATGCAAACATCCATAATAAATGTTTTTAATGTGAAATGCCCCTAATAAAGGACAGATCAAGCGAAATGAGAACATGAAAAAAGAGAGCACAAAATGGATCTACCAACTCAGGGGTCTATGATCATATGATAATACATAAAATATTATATTATATCAAAATAAAATGTCAACATCCCTCAAAGGTAGTATAAATTCAAGCACAATGGAATAATAGAATGTAAGAGTTATGTAGTAGAGAATTTTTAGGTTGGCAACACAGAGACCAAAAATAATATATAACTATCATTTTACATCATCTCCAATCAGACAACATAATGGTATATTTATGAATAGTGGCACATGCATGAAATAATATGTAACAACATATAGAAGAAGTGAGATACAAATAGAATAATGTGTATGACATTTTTAATTCCTTTATTACCTTGTGCCAATGGAGTAACAAGGGTCATTTAAATAAATCTAAATGAAACATATAACATGCAACACATCATGGGGGAGCACATTGCAATGGGAAAAAAAAGAATCCACTCCATAAGAGGAGCTATTCAATTGTATCTTCCCCCCATATCGGTCTATAATGTTTAGGGAAGGTGGGCAACTTGAAAGAGGAGAAACATCAAGAATGGAAGATGAAACAATAGACAGTTTCAAATAAGGACCATATTCTGAATATAGGTCACTGTGTTTATCACTAGGATTGATAAATAATTGTTCTGAAAGCATAGCTGGTAAATCATGATCAATATCAATATTATCATACATTTCATTAGAATCACTAGCATGAATATCATTGTTAGCATCAAGAACACTATCATCAAGAGTACCTTCTTCATCCAAATTAAGTTTAATAGAATCTAAGATATGAATAGATTTTTCATATTTGTTCAATTTTATATTTTTTAAATTCACTATCATCATTGGCTCAAGCATGGGTTGGTCAAAGAAAAGTGAATCATGAGTAGGTGTAAGAGGTGAAAGAATGTTTTTGGAAGCACATTGACTATCTCTAGAAAGATGTTTATGACAACGATTATGGGCATGACGGTTACATTTGATTTTTCTAGAAATTTAGTTTGGATCGGGATCGATCAACATCAAAACATTTTCTTCGTTTGGAGAAAGAATGAAAGGAACCATATTAGGTTGAGAGATAGCCTGAGGAGGATGTTAATAAGTGATAGGAGTTGGAATAAAAGAATATATAGGAGGTTTTTCTAGTGTAGGAAGAAGTCCAAGTCCATGACAAGGAGATGGAATAACCTTAGGTTTGATAAGTTCATAAATTATTTTCACCTTATAGCCTTGGTATGATTGAAAGAGATGGTCACAATAAATTTGAGTTAGTTGATGTATAGAAGGCCAAAAAAAATCAAGGTCAACAGATTCTTGAGGAATGGAAGGATGATAAAGGATATGGTTTACAGTCATGATTTCTCCCTTGTGAGGAAATTTAATATATTTATGAATAGAACAAGCCACAAATTTCCTAGAGGTAATCCAAGGAATACCAAGTTTGACTTGAAATTGATCAGATGTTGGGATGACAGTGAAGGTATCATCTAAAGTTTTACCACCAACTTCAACAGGAAATGAGATGGATCTATGTGAAGGATAAAGGAAACCATTTCAAGTTTTGATTACAACATCGAATTTTTCATAAAAATATTTTTGCTTTGCAACTGTCTATTTAGAAGAAGAAGAAGAAGAAGAAGAAGAAGAAGAAGAAGAAGAAGAAGAAGAAGAAGAAGAAGAAGAAGAAGAAGAAGAAGAAGAAGAAGAAGAAGAAGA
>MU226468.1:346741-366152 GCA_018584345.1 Thuja plicata
TGAGCCGACTTTGATGTACTAAATTGAAAAATAAAATAATTCTAAGTTTGGTTGGCCCTAAGGGCTAAATTTCTGGAACCTTCTCGGGCGGTGGAAATTGCCTATATAAAGAAGGCCCGTAGTGTTGATTTAGGCAGTTCGGGATAGTTCTGGGTAGATCTGGGTAATAATTCGAGGCTTTGTCCTACAAAATATTGAAAGGGGAATGCCCATGTGGCTTTGCATATTGTAATTCTGAAAGTTTGTAATTCCGCATTTGTGGAGATAATAAGAAGTCCATTTTCTGTTCTTACAAATTGTTTTTGCTTCTCTGTTGATGTTATGTGTTTGTGGTATTAAGGGGAGCACCCTTCATCACTGATTTAGGACAGTAGTCATATCTTTTGGCTTGGGATTATTTAGAGGCTTTAGGTTGGAGGAGAAGACACTTATGCATCCCCTCATAGGATCCAATAGTCATTTTGGGCATTGGATGTTTCTATAAGGTACTTGTAGTCTAATTGGAGGCCTAATTAGGGCTAATTGGTGGAGCAAATTGATTCACCATTCTGCCTTCTTTCCAATTCCAAGTTCCAAGGCTTTAGTCCAAAATCTTTAGCCATAAAGGGTATCTAAAAACTTGATTATTTTTTGTAGTTGTTTGGAGAAATCTTAGATGAGATCAAAATTCCCTCTGGAAAAGGCTACAAGAAAAAACATAGGTTTGTGAAGCAACCATGGAGTATGAGTTGTCTCTAAGTGAAAGAACCATTGGAACTAATAATTAGGGACCTAAATAGACCATACCTACAAGATTAGGTCACCCCTGGTCCTACATGTCACTTTGGGGGTTTTCTTGTGAATAAGGGTCACTTGGCTTATGAGACCAACCTAGATAGTTGGTATTGCAGGATTGGTAAACCTAGTGATTAGGTTACCCTTAGGGTTTTGGGGTTGTGAAAACCTTGAATCAGTCCTTCTATTACATTTGTGATAACTGTAAAGTCTTGTGATCATCACTAAGAAAACAACCTAGGGTACCCTACCCTATTGTGAGACCTTTGTAAACTTCTAGTTGCCCACTTTGCATCAATTGGTATCAAAGCTATGTTTGCTCCTGAGGATGAGGATATTCCTTCAAGGGTCACAAACATTGAGTTATCAAAGATGGTGAGAGAAAAAAGAGAAGCAAATGTAACATTGACAAGAAGAATCCAAGAGTTGGAAAACAAGGTAGAGAGGGGGAAGTGAGACACTTCTTGTGGTGAAGAAGGGAATGAGTCAGGGAGTGACAACCCTGATCAGGATGTGAATATTCCTATAGACTAGAGACCTTTCATAGATGCCTTGAAGTCTATGGGGAGAAGAACCATGGATGATAAGTTGGATTTGTTAAATTTTAATGGAAAGATGAATGTATACTTGGCCTTAGATTGGATAGAGGCCCTAACAATTTTTTTTGAGTGTGAGGACATCCCTGAGAAGTAGAGGGTGAAGATGGAAAGATCCAAGTTGAAGGGAGTAGCCCTAACTTGGTAGAACTTCATCCAAACAAAGAGGGTAAAGAATGAAAAGAGTGTGATCTCTTCATGGAATAGAATGGTTGCATTGGTCAAGGAGACCTGTGTGCCTGAAGACTATGGGGTACAACTCCATAGGAAGAAGCAAAGTCTAAAAAAAAAGGACATGGATGTGGGCTCATACACCAAGGAGTTTCTAAAATTGTGTATGAAGACAAATGTGGTAGAAGATGAAGAAGAAAAATTGGCAAGATACATGAATGGTCTGAAAGTATCCATTCAAGAGGAACTAAACCTACACTGCCCTACCATAGTGAATAAGTGTTATCAAATGGCACTCAAGGTAGAGGAAAATTGGAAGAGAAAGAAGGAATTTGCAAAGGAAAAGAGTACTAATAGTGGGAAGAACTTTAGGGGAAGATGAACCTCTTGGAATAGAGGACAATACAATGGTAATGGCAGCAGGACCCTTGGACAAGGAGATTAAGAAAATAATGATACAAACTCCATAGGTAACTACAGAGGGAGAAAACCCTTCAATAGGGGAAGAAAAAATAGTGGTAGAGGAAATAGACCATTGTGGTGCTACTATTGCAACCAATTGGGACATCATGCAGGCAAGTGCCCTAAAAAGAGGAACAATAACAATGGTGGAGAAAGGAGAGCACAACTCATCCAAGAGGATAGGTAGGAAGACAATTCAAATAAAATGTACCTAGAACCAGAAGAAGGAAAATGCTTGATGATCAGGAAAGTCTTCCTCCAAGTGCCACAAAGCCAAGAGCCTCCACAAAGAAAGAACCTCTTCCAAAAAAAGATAAAATGCAATGGAAAGGTATGTCAATTACTTATTGATTCTAGCTCCACTAAAAATATTGTTTCTTGTGAAATGGTACAAAAGTTAAACCTCCCTAAGAAACCTCATCCTTTCCTTTACCATGTGTCTTGGCTTACAAAGGGTTAGCAAACCTTAGTCACTAAACAAGCTTGGGTAGAGTTTTCAATCTTAGATTTTAAGGACAAAATTATTTGTGATATAGTTGAGATGGATGCCTCCAACATCCTCTTAGGCAGGCCCTGGAAGTATGATATTGATGCTACCCACCACTGTAAGAAAAATACCTACTCCATCATTAAAGATGGGAAAACATTCACTATGAAGCCCATGCCTAACATTAAAATAGAGAAAGAGTCTATTGTCATAACCATGGGAGGAAAAGAAATGCTTAAAGTGTTGTGTGAGTCTGAAACTAAAGCATATGTTTTAATATCCAAACCTAAGGATAATTTCAGATCTGATAAGGATGATCCTATACCAAATCAAGTTAAGGATTTGCTTAAAAAGTACAATGTTATCACTATCAGTGATCTTCCCACAACCCTCCCTCCCTTGAGAGATATTAGTCACCAAATTGACTTAATCCCTGGCTCCTCCTTTCCCAACAAAGCCCCATAAAAGATGACTCTACTGCATCATGTTGAGATAGCAAAGCAAGTGAATGAATTGCTAGAGAAGGGACTCATCCAAAAGAGTCTCAGTCCATGTGTTGTCCCTTCAGTTTTGGCCCCCAAAAAGGATGGAAAATGGAGATTGTGCACTAAAAATAGGGCCTTGAACAAGATCACTGTAAGATATAGACTCCCCATGCCAAGGATTGAAGATCTATTAGATCAACTAGGAGGTTCTTTCTATTTCACCAAGATAGACTTAAAGTCTAGATACCATTAGATAAGGATCAAACAAGGAGATGAATGGAAGAAAACATTCAAAACTACTGAAGGTTTGTTTGAATGGTTAGTAATGCCTTTTGGGCTAAGCAATGCCCCTAGTACATTTATGAGGCTTATGAATGAGGTATTAATTTATTTCATTGGTAAATTTGTTGTTATTTATCTTGATGACATACTAATATTCAGTCATAGCAAAGAAGTGTGCACACAAAAAGGTGCACTTCTATGAATCCTTACATGCAAGGAAACTCAAGAATGAGCCCTCACAAATCGATCCATAGCTCTCTATGTATGGAGTTGCAAGATTTTTAAGATTGCTCTCAGGTAGAGCTATGAACTCATGACCTTGCCAATAAACCACACAACGAGAGATTCACAATGAAAACAAGGGCAAGAATGCCAATATCTCCAATGAATCAAATGTATGCAATGCAATGCAAACTAGTCTATGAAAATGAAAGTACAATGCAACTAATCTATGAAAGGAAAGAACAAGTGTTACCAAGCCTTCCTATTTAGACTATGTGAGATTATTCTATTGCATGAAAGGAAACTAAGCTATGAAATGAAACTATGAATGCTATAACAATGCAACTATGAAAGCAAGTATGAAAGCTATGATGAAATGCAACAAAGATCTTCAAAGCTTGGATGCAAGAATGTCTTCAAAGAGCTCCAAATGACCTAAAAAACCTGCAGCATAATATTAGCATGAAAACTTAAGATATCAAAATGAAGGAGAGAGCTCTCCTTTTATAAGAAGTGAGATGAAAATGGACCATTGAGATTAAGAGGCAAAAATCTTAATCAAGGGTGGAGGAAAAAAGAAGCTTGATCCTTGTGCACAAATATCCTCCAATAGGAAAATAAGAGTTGACTTTTGTGTTTTTTTCCTTTTTATAAAATAAGAATAATGCTTTATTTGTGCAACATAGGATAAGAAGAAATGTGGGGATTTTTTATTTAAATAAAAGAGGAGGAAATTCTTTTTATTTAAATAAAGGCTTAGGATAAAGTGATTTTATTATTTAATTAAAAGAGATTTTTAATTAATTAAAAGAAAGCATGTCCTCTTAATTAAATAATATTTTTATTTTTATTTTTTCTCTTTTAAATTAAATAAGGCTCAAACCTTAGGAAATATTGAATTGATTATGATTTGATCAAGGAAATTGACTTGAATTGAAAATGTTCCAAAGCATTGATTCAGGAAATTTGATAAATTGATAAAATAATAAAATGGGGCCCAAAGTCTAGGCGACCATTTTAGGGTGCATACAAGAAGAACATCTTAATCATGTAGAACAGGTCCTAAGAAGGCTTCATCAACACAAGTTGGTGATCAACTTGGAAAAATGCATGTTTATGAAAAAGGAACTCATCTTCTTAGGTTTTTTCATCTCCCAAGGCACTCTCAAAATGGATCCAGAGAAAGTTGCAGCCATAGTTAATTGGCCTCCATCCAAGAATAAAGGAGATGTCTAAAGCTTCCATGGATTGGCCACCTTCTATAGGAAGTTTATTAAAAACTTTACTTAACACCATTAAAGGAGGTAGAAAGAACAAGTTCTCTTGGACAAAAGAAGCCAATGATTCATTTCAATATTTGAAGAATAGAGTCTCTTAGTATCCTATCTTGACTCTTCCTAACTTCCAAAAGCTCTTCACAGTGGAGACAGATGCAAGTAACTTGGAAATAGGTGCAGTCCTAAGCCAAGAAGGAAAACCAGTCATCTTCTTCTCAGAGATATTAAATGAGGCTAAAAGGAAGTACTCTACCTATGAATTGGAACTCTATGCCATGGTCCAATCCCTCAAGAAATGGAGGCACTACCTAATTCCCAAGGATTTTGTAGTGTACACTGACAATAATGCATTAAGCTTCCTCAAATCACAAGAGAAACTCTATGTTAGACATCTCAAATGGGTAGAACAGATGTAAGCCTACACCTTCAACATCAAACACAAGAAGGCTGTAGAAAACAAAGTTGCTGATGCACTTAGTAGAAGAGGGGGTCTGGTTGAAGAGGTCCAACTCCAAAGTGTGGGAATTGATTCCCTTAAAAATCTATACCATGATGACCTTGATTTTGTAGAGATCTTTCAATTTTGTACAGAGATGGTTGGAAGATACCATATTGATTTTTTTGAGTACCTGATTCAAAATGGACTCCCATTCAAAGGAGCTCAACTCTGCATTCTCAAATGCTCAATGAGGAAAAATATAACAAGAGAGAAGAACTATGGTGGACTAGGAGGACACGTTGGCATTTACAAGACTATAGACATGGTAAAAAGAAGCTATTTTTGGCCAAGGATGAGCAAGGATGTCAAGAAGTTTATTGAAACTTTCACTATTTGTCAACAAGAAAAAGGTGTGTCAAAAAATCAGGGGTTATATCAACCTCTACCAATTCCCTCTAGGCCTTGGGAATAAATCTCAATGGATTTTGTCATGGGGTTTCCTAGAACAAAACAAGGGTTTGATAATGTTTTTTTGATAGTGGATAGGTTCAGTAAAATGGTCCATTTTGTACCATGTAAAAGCACCAATGATGCTTTCCATATTGCACATATTTTCTTTAAGGAGGTAGTTAGGATCCATGATTTTCCTCAAACAATTGTATATGAGAGGGATGTGAAGTGTCAAGGCCATTTTTGGAGGACACTCTTCAAGAAACTTGGCACTAACCTAACCTACAGCTCTGCCTATCATCCATAAACAAACGGACAGACTGAGGTAGTAAATAGATCCTTAAGCAATCTCCTAAGATGCCTAACCAAATAGTATGCACAAAGTTGGGATGTAATCTTTCCCCAAGTAGAGTTTTCTTTCAATGATTCTATGAACAGGTCAACAGGAAAGACCCCCTTCCAAGCAGTATATGGCCTTCACCCCAAAGGACCATTGTATCTAGTAGAACTCCCATCTGATTTTAGAATTAGTGCTCAATGACAAGAACTGGAAGAACTTATAAAAAAGGTGCAACATGAAGTGAAAAAAAGACTCCAAAAATCAATTTTAAAATACAAGGAACATGCAGACAAAAGAAGAAGGGAAATACATTTCAAAGTTAGAGACAAAGTATGGGCATTCTTGTGGAAAGATAGACTCCCTAAGGGTAGATATTCCAAAATTCACATGAAAAAAGGTAGACCATGCAATATCCTTAACAGAATGGGTGAGACTGCATATGAGATCTCTATTCCTCCCACTTTGTAAATTTCTCCAATATTAAATATTGCAGACCTAACTCCCTATAAGGGCACAACAGATCAACCAAATGATCAAAGCACCCAGACAAGTATGAATGATGAAGACTATGTCACCAATCTCCCACCAAGAAAGTTAGTGGAACTGGACTCCATTTTGGACACCAAAGTCTTGAAGCAGACAAGGAAGACCAAATACATGTAGTACTTGGTTAAATGGCAATGTCTTCCTTCCATAGATGCTACCTGGATGATTGAATACCAGATCAAACAACATGGCACCACTGTTACTCAACTCTCCTCAAGTGGGAACTTAAGTTCTCATCTCATGGGGAGTATGGTGCAGGAGCACCCAAACTAAAGCACTTGCTCCTATGGACCCTTGGGGTTCATTCAAGGTCCTAAGAGGCCTTTACAAGCACAAACACTCTAGGGTTAGTCATTGGGTCACCATGTAAGACTATAGTACAAAGATTGGCACAATATAAGCCCTTGGGTCACTATGAGGCACTTATGAACCCAAGCCCTAGAAGTAGGTTTTTTTTGATTTTTTAGGGTCTGGATCCACTAGGGATCATATCAATAACATCTTGACCAAATTTGGTCACTAGATTTGAAAAAGTGCATAAAATGTAAAAGTTGCTCAAAAGCTGTCAAGCAACTTTTGAGCAAACTTAACAAATTTTTGAAATTAGACTCCCAAATGGTCAAGTTGGTTCAAAATTGGTTTGTAAGCATTCAGAGTGCCTAAAATATCCCTTTTAGGTGGGTAGTAGGCTAATGATGTACATACCATTTTGAAATCAATAAAATATAACCATTTTATTGCATTCTAAAGTAGACAGTCATCGTGTACGGATAGGTACGGTCAGAGAAACATGTGAATTTGACATAGGGGAATAGTAGTTTGATTCTTCTTCCTTTTTCTTTTGGTTTCATTCCTTTATCAATAATAGTCTACAAGTTATAGATTTTACAAATGCACTACCTGAATTGTAGGCCCTAATTCAGGGTTTCAAGAAGAATTGGGTTTAACTCCACTTTCCACCATGGGAATCTAATGAACCTTGGTGGAAAGATTGTTCTTAGGATTATTTTCAAAATTTTTCAAGATAGGGTTATCAAGTTGTAGGGAAGTGGGAAATAATTGATGCCCTAGGTGTATATGTACATGTATGCACCTATCTTGATTTAGTATAATAGTCATATCTTTTGTCTTTGAATTGTTCAGAGGGTCTAGGTTCAAGGAGAAGACACATATGCATCCCCTCACATGATCCAATAGTTAGTTTTGGAATTGGATGTATCTATAAGGTACTTTTAATGTAATTAGAGGCCTAATCAGGGCTAATTGGTAGAGCAAATTGATTCACCATTCTGCCTTCTTTTCAATTCCAAGTTCCAAGGCTTTAGTCCAAAGTCTTTATCCATAAAGAGTATCTAAAAACCTGATTAGTTTTTGTAGTTGTTTGATAAATCTTAGATGAGATCAAAATTCTCTCTAGAAAAGGCTACAAGCAAAAACATAGGTTTGTGAAGCAACCATGGGGTATGAGTTGTCTCTAAGTGAAAGAACCATTGGAACTAATAAGTAAGGACCTAAATAGACCATACCTACAAGCATAGGTCACCCCTGGTCCTACATGTCACTTTGAGGTATTCTTTTGAATAAGGGTCACTTGGCTTATGAGACCAACCTAGATAGTTTGTATTGGAGGATTCGTAAACCTAGTGATTAGGTTACCCTTGGAGCTTTGGGGTTGTGAGAACCTTGAATCAGTCCTTCTATTATATTTTTGATAAGTGTAAAATCTTGTGATCATCACTAAGAAAACAACCTATGGTACCCTACCCTATTGTGAGAGCTTTGTAAGCTTCCAGTTGCCCACTTTGCATCATGCTATCATGGATAACTTGATATCATCAATCACTATAGTATCTTCTAAGTCTTTTATTGTATCAGAATTTATTAAAACTGTGGGTGCTAAAACTTGTAGACCTGTCATAGCTGCATTTTGAATCACTAGTTCTATAACATGTTTGGGAGGAGCTGGAGTTACCTTTGTTGTAGGCACCATTGATGGATACATGTGTCTATCCATAAACACTTGTGTAAAAGATTTTTCTATCTCTTTCCCAACTAACTCATATTCCTTGTTCATAATATGAAGTGTTCTTATCTTAGTTCTTAGATGAAGCTTCACCAAATCAAACATAATTTCCTTCTCATCATGTGAGCATACAGGGAGAATATTATCCAATGTTTCTTCTCTTATCCTCATATCTTCCTCAATTGCATGTCTCTTCATTATTTCCAGTATGTTCCATAACTTGTCAGGTATCACTGTTTTGAGTTCTAGAACTGATTTCTTAAACTTAATCATATGAGAGATGATCATAAAATGTATCTCATATTTATCTCTCTTGATACTTGTCATAAACCTTAGCAATTATGTCTATTCTTCCTTAATTAATAATCTTGTTCTTTAGGACATTTAGACTAGTTTTGAATCCTACTTCAGGAGGAGCTTGAGTATTTCTTACTGTGCTACATGTAATTCTTGAGGATGGGTGACCTGGGGGCACTTGCTTCCTTCCTCTAGACTTCTTGCTTGGTATAGAAGGTGGAGATGAGTCTAGGTCAATGTTGGTAGAGGGCGCAAAGGTTCTCTATATAGCCTTCTTCTTCTTCTTGATGTCATCATTCTTCTGAAGTTGTTTTGCAATCTTAGCTTCCTTGGCTTTATCTAAGTCTTCTTGAGTGACTCCATGAACTCTTAAGATGTCTTCTTTTTTTATTAGCACTAAAAATTATAGAATCAACTTCATTAGTCCTCTCTCTGTAAGTGCCCCACCTGAGCTCATTAGGATCTTTGGACACAGACAAGACAACTTGTGCATATGCTTCTAACACATGTTCCTTCACTTTATAACCAAGTGGGTGAATCTATTTGGTTCTAGGTTCAACTACTTCCATACAAGTGCAATCTGTTTCTACCATGAAACATATGGTCTCCTTATATTTATCAACTATCTTCTTAGATAATTTGAACCTTTTCTGCATCTTGATCCTGAATGTTTTAATATCCATGTCTATGGCATCTTTCACACTGCTCTTTGATTTAGCTTTAAGTGTTTTCTTCTATCTAGGTAATTGTTTGCAACCTTACCAACAACATGGAAGTACAAGTAGATGATTAAATACCCAAACCTAAATATCTTTCTCTTGTCATGCTTGATAACTCAAATGTTTTTAATCAATTAAGTGTGCAATATTTCACATAGATTGTATTTTGTGTTATCCTTCAGCATCCTTATAGCTATTAGAATTGTTTCTACTAACATACTATTTAGTCTGCTTTCTTGCTGGAACTTGTAACCAAGAATCATAGTTAGAAGCTTTCTGTCATCTTCCTTGATAGGATAAACTGTCATACCATGCTTGTCACTTCTAGATAAAAAAAACTTGTTCAACTTGATTCTTGACATCCTTTCTAGTAGGAAGAATTGGTCCAGTCTTAGGAAGTCTATTTAATTCATTGATTAGGTCAGAAGTGATGCAGACATGAACCTCACCAATCTAGAGAAGGTCATCATGTATTCTGCTCAGTAATATCTTCACCCATTCTGGCTCATAAAACTTGTGCACATTGGAGTACTAAAATATAGGGTTATCAGTCAAATGCATGAATTCATCCTTGAATGAGTATTCTGGTTTCATTATGGATCCCATAAGAGTAGCTATGTTGTTGTCTCTTGTTTCCTTCTTGCAGTAGATGTATGCGTGAATATCTTCCACATGCACGACTCTGAGTGGAGTTTTGGAGAATGCTCCTTCAACATCATCTAGAATGGACTTGAATGGATGCTTCTTAAAGACAAATCTCTTCCTCTGCATAGTGTCAAAAACAACTGGGTTTTCCATACTTACTTGGAACTTAATTAAGTAGGGTTTCATGATAATTCAAAACAACATGACTGCTAGGGTTTTGTTCCAACTTCTTATCCATTTACTTAACCATCAAATCTATTATGCTTCCATGCTTTGATTCTTAGTGCTCCTATTCTCTCCAAATTCTGTGATCTCAAATACAAATGTGAAGAAGATCAAGCATTTACATCTTTTTATAAAAGTTATTGCATTTAATGTTTGCAACCATACGTAGTTTTCACAGAGAGATTCAAACTTTGTTTAGAATGCATTGTACAAAATCTGCGTATGTATACTGCTATATCATGTGATCATAAGAATGAATCCATAGGTGCATACTCAGAAGTGAGTATACCAGCCATGCAGGGGTTCTGAGCTAGACTAGCTCCCCCTAAGACAAAGAAGGTCTATTCAACCAAAAGTAGAGGATGCGTCCACTATGGATGCATCAACTACTTTTTTCTCTGCATTTTCCTTCTTCACTTCAACCCAAATTTTTCTTGAATCTTCTTTTGCTTGAACAAACTTGACTTATTTTTCTTCTTCATATAGTGATTTCTTAGGATCCTCTTATTTTTGAGTTCTAGATCTACAGAACATTGAGATGTGTCCAACCTTTCCACATGTGTGAGAAATGATAGGAGGTCTGATGTTATTGTTCATCATGTTGTACTACTTTTCTGTGTGTCCATTGTAATTACATATCTGGCATGTAATATTCTACAAATTTCTTTGAGGTTGATTTCTCTGATTGTTTTGATTCATATTTCTCTAATTTTGTTGTGACTGATTTCTTTGATTTTTTCTACAATGTATAGCCTTGTGACAAAACTTATTAAAGGAGTAACAATAACCATTGAAAGGTCTTACCTATTTTCAATCTCTTTCCAAATTCCCATATTTATTACATGCATAACAAGTTCTATTAACTTTCTTGATTTCTCCTTTGGGTGGATCTGTTTTAGTTTTTGTAACATTTTCAACTTTCTTTGCTTCTGAAGATGCTTCATGAGCTTTCTTTCTTTCTTGCAATGAATTTATTTCAACTTGTGATATACTATATCCAACACTAGTAGTGTCACCTTTCAGCTTTTTTTGCATAGAGATGAGATTGAAAAATCAGAACTTGTGTGGAGTTTATCAATCTTATCCTTTGCTTCTGTTAATTCAGATTCCATCTTTTTCTTTAAGTTTTCCAGTTCCAAGACTTTCATGTTTTCTTTCAAAAGTTCATCTTATGATTGTTTTCTTTCTTTGATCTTTTATTCAATAGCAATTTTACTTCCTGTTAGCTGTTCATCTAGATTTTCAATTTTATCTTTCAGAGACAGGTTTTCTTCATTCATCTTTTTGACCATTTTACCTAAATCACTTGTAGAACAATATTTCAAATATTTTCTCAATTTCTTGATAAGCATTTGTGAGCCATCAAATTTCAGTCTAAGTTCTTCATTTTCTTTTTCAGATTTGTCAAGATCTTCAAGAGCTACTTCAAGATTATTTTTCAAATGTTTTTCTTCTACTGAGTCCATGATCTCAAGTGGTTAAACTTTCTTTTAGAGGACCATAGCTCTGATACTGATTGTTAGGAACACTAAGAGGGGGGGTGAATCAATATTTGTCTATTAATTATATTTCAGCACTTTAAACATAAATCACTCATACATTCAATGAATCTTAACACAAGAACTCATAACACATGATATGATTACAGGGAAACCTTGATCAAAGGAAAACCCCGGTGGGAATTAGTACCCATAAATATTGCAATAGTATAATGAATCAGTTAAAGTTCATTTTCCCTGTTAGGAGTAGTCTTTATAATCCAAGTACAATGACCCTATTATGAGTCTATTACAAAACCCTGTTAGAGATGTATGGCTCACTTCCCAATAAGATGAAGGCTACAACCTTCTGATAGTTGATATACACTATATCAAAAATGAACTACTGTGATGACATTATTGTCTGATCAGTTCCATTTATGCATTGATGCTCTTACTCTCTTAAAGAGTTTTATCTCATACTAACTTCACTATACTGTTCTTCTGTCTTTTTCATACATCTTCTTTGACACTTGTAATATACATTTACATTACATATTTATATGTTCATGTCTGAACATGTGCAACCAAAAACAAAACTATAGTCGGCCCTAAAAACATAATACACAATGCTTCCAAACAAATTGGCTTAAGTGTGTTTACAATAGGACTGAAGACATTATTATAAACATATAATCAAGGGCGCTTGGCCTTTACACAACTAAAAAATTCACACTCATCCAAAAACCTAAGTCGGCTCCATGCTCTATTTCTTGAACTATAGTAGTATTGTTCTTCCTATTAAATAGCTTATCCATACTATCATTCTGTATCATGCGTGTTTGGAATTAGTATATACACATGTCATAGAACATATATCTAAGTGTGCATATCTTGATTTGATCTCTCACATGTGCACTAATGAGTTGATCATTGTATATCTTTGTCTGTCCTATTTTCCATACTTAGTCATTTTGTCTTTCTTGACAGTAACTTAATATGACTTTGTTATCATAATGACAATACAAAATAAGTCATATATCCTCTGGGAGTCAACTTTCCAACATAAATGCATAATTAACTCTATTTAAATCATTAAATGCATGAACAAGTTGGCCCAAAGTGGATTACCTACAAGTTTGTGTCAAACCTGACATGTATGTCAAAACTGTCTTTCTCGACACTTAAGTCTTTGGTGCTCGGCATGAGCATGATCAACTTTTTCTTAATTTTTGAGGCACTCGACAACCACAAATCTTTTCTAAAATGACTATGCTATATTGCTCAACCTATACTGGATAGCCCAACCACAATGATGACTAGCTAACCTACCTCGATAAATGACTAAGTACAAGACACTAATGATAAAAAAAATTAGAGATTGATAATCTCCCCATTTGATATTAGTGGAAAAAACACACTTATCATTTCTTTTCATCCAAAATTTTCCTAGGTACACAATATACTGCCCCTAGGAATGTACTCCATACTACATAGAAAAATTTACATAGTATACATGCCTTCAACAAAAATATTTATACCTGGTTTTGTTCCTCTTGTGTTGAACCCTTATCAGTTCCCCCCTATTTTTTGTCACTGATAGCTGGTGGGGTTAGGTTATACTTGTCCAAAAACTATTTATGAAGTTGTAATGTTAAAGAAAATGATGTATCCCAAATATCCTTTACATACTTCATACCCTGTAACTTGATTTCTAGCTTGGCAGCTAGATTCACCAAACTATCTACAATAGAGAGATGAGAATCCCTCTTGACTAAGTCTTTTGCAGCTGAAAGTTCCTTTTGAATAACCTCTAGATGATTTATTAAGGTAGTACGAATAGGTTTTAAATTTTCTTTGATACTTCCATCTTCAACCATAAGTTCAGCTAATATTCTCTATGTATGAGTCAACTTATTAAAGTGTATGGAGCTAGTGCTAGCATCCATGCTTAATGAACTACCAGTTGACTTCAAATCTAATTGCAACTTCTCAATAAGTTGTAGAATATGCTTTTTGAATAATTCTACATCACATAAATTTCTATACAAAGAATAAACATTATTTGCAACTTCCTCAAGAATCTCTACAAGAGAAGAAAGTTCAACCTATTTTGTATAAATCTCTACTGAGATCTTATCCAAGACTTTGTTCTCAAATTTTCTTTCAGACCATTGCAACAAATTTTCATTAGCCTCAATTTTTTCATCATTGACCTTCTGCACAATGTGAACTAACTATTCCAGAATAGGTTCTTGAGGATTTTCATCTTCCATTTCAAAAGATTTCACAAAAATATCCTTGATTTCATGTAAAACCTGCTTTTGTTTTTTCTCTCTTTTCATTTCTTCTTGCCTTTTCTTCCTCTTAAGTAGGTCTTGAAGAGTCTCTATCTATTCAAAAGACAAATCATTGGGATCCTATTTTTGGAATCACAATGACTTCATCTAATGTGACATTTAGGTTTGGAGACTTCTTCTTAATTATTTTCCTCCTCTTGAGTTCTAGTGAGTTGATGCTTGGCTCTATTGCATCAACACCTTTTCCTGTAACAATGTTAGTTCCCATTACATCTTTCAATTCAATAAAGATTGTCTGATGATTAGGCATACCCCCAGTTTTAGGACTAGTATGAGTAGATGATGCAGAGTGTGGTAGATCAACCGACATTGTACAACCTCTTGTTCTTTAAACTCAGTATCCTTTATCTCCTCTCCACTATCTAAAACTTTTTGCACAACCTCTAAAATAGGTGGATTTTTAGTATTTACCTATTGTTCTTTTGTCCTCTCTTTCTTGGTGTCTTTCTCTTCATCAGGCTCATTAGCCTTGATAGGCAATTCAATACTTATGTCTGTCAGCTCATCCTGACCCTTAGCATCCAAATTTCTAGTGTCATCAATTGTGGTGTCAATTGGACTATCTGCTGTCAGATCCATAGTTTTCACTATATCTATTTTCTCTTTTAGTTCCACTCCAGTCTTTGTAGATTCAATAGAAATTTTTTCTTCTAATTTTTGTGGCTCAGAGGTGGTCTCTACTTATTTTTCCTTCTACTTAGAGGTTCCTTCAATTGATTTCTTCTCTTTTGAGACTGACAACGCAAAGAGTTCTTTCCGAATCCTAGTACTATGTTGTACTACTCCTTCAATATCATTTCTCAAAATAGCATAGGCTCTGAGTTTAGGTATAAACTTATGCTTATTATCCTAAAAAAATTTAGCTAATTGTTCCTTGGTTAGTTCTGGGATAACTCTAGCCAATGTTGCTTCTCTTATCTTCCTTTCAGTCATGAATGCATATTCCCATTTACTAGATAAAAATTAATAAATTTATGTTGGGACATTATTTCCTATCTCTATAGGTGTCATCTTGAAAGTGCTCATCATGTCTAAAAGTGCTTCCTGAACCTTACACTTATCTTCTATCTTTAACTTCTCATACTTGATAAATTTAAATCTAGATAACCCTGCAGAACTTTTGATGTTCTTACATACCTCATCAATGTCTGTGGGATGTTTAAATGATGCAGTAGGTACATTGTTGGGTTCATCAGTTTCTATCTTTTCTTCATCACTATCTGACTCCAAGTGTAGTTTCCTCCTTGATCTCTTCATAGGTAGGCTCGACACAGCCTTTGTTGTAACTTGTTTCATTTTACCAGATCTGCTCTCTCCAGCATTTTTCTTTGTATATACCTTAGTTTGTACTACAAGAGATGAAACAGTTGATGCCCTTGTCCTTCGATGGTTAATAATAGGAGGGGTAACCTTAAGTTTTTCTTTTCTTAGCTTGGTTACCTTAGCAACTACTTGGTAACTTTCCTTTTTCTTTCACATGAATCTCTTCCTCAGATTCACTAACTTCTTCTTCTTCTTCAGTAGATATGGCTTCTCCATGTCTAGTAGTTAGTTCTAGAGGTGCATCCTTTTCCTCCTCATCACTATGTAACCTGACCATTTTCTTCAGATTCTTAACAATCTTTCTCCTCTTCCTCTCCATAGTTTCAGCCTTCAAATTCATAGATATTTTGGCTTTTTCTTCTTCATATTTTCCAAATCATTTAATTGAGCTATCAATTTCCTCTGCTAGGAGTGCTTTGATTTCTACAAATGTCTCATCAATGGTAACTTCATAAGGAAATGGCTTTAGCGATGATACCCTAGGTATTACTACCTGAGAATAAGTGAAATCTATGTCAACTAGAGAACAAATCTCCTCATAATGCTTCTCCACTAATGAACTAGGAATTCTACTTCTCAACCTCATTTTTTTTCTTGAATTCAACAAAGTATGTTCCCATAATATTGTTAAAGTTACTACCTAATTGCTAAATGAATGCATTAATCTACTAAGTGATAGGTCTGTCCTTCTTCCAAACAATATTTTTGAGTATGGGAAATGAATTTTGTACATAGAAGAATATAAAAACTTGTAGAGGAATAAACTTACATGATGAGCTCTTTTCCTTCCTAACTAAAGAAAGGTTCTCTGCTAGTTGCATCAAATGAAGCTCGATAAGGTCATAATATGATTCTTTTTCACTATCTTCCAAGCTTGATCGATTGCTATACATGGAACACTATCCATTTGCCTTGACTGATAGAACTTATGTACAATTACCCTTACTCTGAAATCAATCTCCAAATCCTTGATTTTAGAAATAAGCATGCCTCTATTGTTCCAAAGTGCTCTAATATTAGCTACTATATCTTCCTTGCTCAGATCTCTCATGGTCCTTTTCGTGCTAATAATCGGATACCTAGTTACTCTTTGCAAGTTGACTCCCAAGGAGTATATGACTTATTTTGTGTTGTCATTATGGCAACTAAGTCATATAAAGTTTTGACAGAAAACTATGAAGTGAAAATTGACTAAGTGTAGAAGATACAACAGAACAGTGACTTGCAGTTGATCATAGCATCAGCACACGTGTGTATGATCACATCAAGATATGTACGTTCAAAACTAAGATCTATCGTATGTTGTTATGCTTACCTTATACACGCATGGTACAGAATATCAGTACAGACATGTTAATGAAAGAACAAGTACACTAGTAGTCTAGAATACAGAGTATGGAGCCGGCTTCAGGTTTTTTATTAGCGTGTAAAATTTTGTTATGTAAAGGCTAAGCACCTATTGTAATAAGTTTTTAACTATGTATTAAACATTATTGTAACCATGCTTAAGCCAATTTTTTTGGAAGCACTGTGAATGTTTTTTTTGGGCTGACTAAGGTCTTGTTTATAGTCGTGTCTATTTAGGCATAAATATATATATATGCAATGTAAAGATATATTTTAAGTGTCAAAGAAATGTGCAGAGTAGATTAGTATAAATATGTGAGCATGAGATAGAGCCCTTAAAGAAGATAAGAGAATAAACACATAATCAGAACTGATCATACATCTATTTCATAGACAACATTTCACTTTTGGATATAGTGCATATCTATTCTCAGGAGGTTGCAGCCTTCTTTCTCATTGAGCAGTGAGCTCCTGGACAGTGAGTCCTCACCCCTAACAGGGTTGTTTGTAAAAGACTCCTAATAGGGTCATGCCTTTAACCAGGTCATTGTACTTGCATTGTAAAGACTGCTCCTAATAGGGCAAAGGAACTTTAACAGGTTCATTATACTAGTGCAATATTTGTGGGTACTAATTACCACTAGGGTTTTCCTCTAATCAAGGTTTCCCCATAATCATATTATGTGTTATGTGAACTTGTGTTAAGATTCAAGTGATATATAATTTATTTATGTTTAAAGTTGCTTAAATTGAATAATTAGCTAAACACTGATTCACCCCCCTCTCTCAATGTTTCCAACAATTGGTATCAGAGCTCTGGTCCTTTGAAAGAAAGTTTAACCACTTGAGGAGATCATGGACTCAACAGAAGTAAAACATCTAAAAAAGAATATTCAAACAAACCTTGAAGATCTAGAAAGACCTGAGAAAGAAAATAAAGAACTAAAACTAAAGGTTGATGGCTCTCAAATGCTTATCAACAAACTAAGGAAAGATCTGAATGATTGCTCTACCAATGATTTGGAAAAAATGGTAAAGAAACTGAATGAAGAGAACATGTCTTTAAAGGATAAAGTAGAAGAATTGAATGATCAGTTAAATGATAGCCTAATAGCTATTGAAGAGAAGAACAAAGAAAATAAATAGTTAGATGAAGAACTCATGCAAGCTAATATGAAAATCTTAGAGGTGGAAAACATCAAGAATAAGATTGAATCTGAACTTTTAGGAGCAAAAGACAAGATTGATAAAATTCACACAAGTTCTGATTTAATTCAATCACATCTTTATGCACAAAAGCTAAAAGGTGAAACCACTGATATGGGATATAGTATAGCTCAAATTGAGATCAATTCATTACAAGAAAGAAAGAAAGCTCAAACAGAATCTATAGAAGAAAAGAAAACTAAGAATCATGAAGAAACTAAAGCAGAACCACCAAAAGATAAGCACAAGGCAATCAACCATACTTGCTATGCCTATAACAAACATGGCCACTTAGAAAGAGATTGTAAGGATGTAAGACCCTTCAATGGTTATTGTTACTCCTATAATAAGTTTGGTCATAGGGCTATTCATTGTAGGACAAATCAAAGAAATCAGTCATAACTGAACCAAAGGAATCAGACTCAATACAATCAAAGAAATCAACCTCAAAGAAACTTGTAAAACATTACATGTCAGATATGTAATTACAATGGACACACAACCAAGTAGTGCAACATGATGAATAACAACATCAAATCTCCTATCATTTGTCACTCATGTGGAAAAGCTAGACACATCTCAAGGTTTTGCAGATCAAGAACAAAAGGACAAGAGAATCCTAAGAAGTCTTTATTTGAAGAATCAGGAGAAGTTAAGTTTGTGGAAGCTAAAGCTAACTCAGATAAAATATGGGTTGAAGTAAAGATGGATAATGAAGAAAACAAGGTAGTAGATGCATCCTTAGTGGACACACCTTCTACTTTTGAATAGTTGACCCTCATGGTCTTAGGGGGAGCTATTATAGCTTTGAACCCCTACATGGCTGGTATACTCACCTCCAAGTACGCACCTTTGGATTCATGTCAGTGATAACAAAAGAATACAATATTCATTCATGCATTGTGTATACTTCATTCTGAATAAAGTTTGAAAGTCTCAGTAAAATCACTTACGGTATTAAATGAGGAAAATTTTTATATAAATCAGTGGATTGATTGATTACTTTCATTGTTTACATCTAAGATCATAAACCTACTACGAGAAAAGGAGCAGTAAGCATCAAAAGATTCAAAGTTATTGATTAGATCAATTGGTGAATGGATTACAAGTTGAAATAGAACCCTAGCAGTCACATCATTTTCAATTGTTGTGAAATCCTATTTATCCAAGTTGAAAGTAAGTATGGAAACTCTAGTTGTATTTGACATTGTTGAAAGGAAGAGATTTTTCTTTAAGAAGCATCCATTCAAATCCATA
>MU226468.1:366639-377803 GCA_018584345.1 Thuja plicata
ATAGCAACTCTTATGGGTTCAATAATGAAACCAGACTATTCATTCAAGGATGAATACACACATCTCACTGATAACCCTATCTTTGAGTATTCTAACGTGTGTGAGTTCTATGAGCCAGAATGGGTGAAGCTATTACTGAGCAGGATACATGATGACTTATACTGGATTGGTGAGGTTCCTTTCCACATCACTATAGACCTAATCCATGAATTGACTAGACTTCCTAAGACTGGACTAGTTCTTCCTACTGGCAAGGATGTTAAGAAGCAACTCCCTACAAGTCATCCATCCTCAAGAACTACAAGGAGCAAGGTAAAGAACACACAAGCCCATCCTGAGGTAGGATTTAGACCTATTCTAACTGTTTTAAACAAAAAAATTATTAATGAAGGAAGACTAGAATCTCTCAAGAATGTATACGACAAATATCAAGAGATAGACAAATCAAAGATTCATTCTATAATCATCTCTCACATGATTAAGTTTAAAACGATAGTATGGGAACTCAAAACAGTCATACCAGACAAGGTATGGAACATAATTGATATATTAAAGAGGAAAGAAATTGAAGAGGATATGATGATAAGAGAAGAAACATTGGATAGTCTTCTCCTAGTATGTTCACATGATGAGAAAGTCATTTTGTTGGATTTAGTAAAGCCACACCTAAGAACCAAAACAAGAGTTATCCATATCATGAATAAGGAATATGATCTGGTTGGTGACAAGACTTAGAAAACATTTGAGGAGGTATTTATGGATAGACATATGTATCCATCAATGATGCCTACAAAAAAGGTAACTCCAGTTCCTCCTAAATGGGTTATAGAATTGGTGATTCAGAATGCACCTAAGATAGGTCCACAGGTTTCAGCACCCTCAGTTTCAATAACTTCTGATATAGAAAATATTCAAGAGATACTATAGTGATTGATGATATCAAAATATCCATGACCACCTTGGACAACGATATGGACAAAGTTGAAAAATAATTTAGCACTAAGGAGACAAAGGAGGTGTGCACTGATGACACATCTTTGCAACAAGATAAAGTTCCCTCTAAAGATTCAACAGACATGAATAAAGAGGAAGATAATCAAAATAATGAGACACCAGTCATGGAGATCCTAGTAAAAAGTGAGTACATGGATACTAGTCATAATACCATATTTACACCATCCATTCAACCATCAAACGCATTTTTGTCAAGTTTAACTCCTGACTAAGCAAGTCGAGATGCATGGGGAGAAGAAGACCTGATAAAAATTAGTGTCCTAGCCATGGAAAAATCCAAAGAGAAACAAGCTATAAGGAACACTCTCTTCTTGGAATTAGTAAACATTTTGAATGACCTAGTGCCCATAGATAAGAAAGTGGCTAAAATTCAGTCACTTGATGATGTAGACAACATCCTAACAAGCTTCAAAGCACACTTTACAAGCCTAGTAGACTCAACTACTAGAATTGCAGAAGATGAATATAAAAAGGAAAGATTGAATGAATAGACAAAGAATTTTTCTTTAGATTTAAAGTCATTAAAGATTGGTTAGACAATGTTGAAATATTTGGCATCAAAAGGCAGAAAGGTTATATCAAACGGCATGGACATAGTGAAATTCACCTCAGAACACATCAAAAGATTGAAGAATCTAACATCTTGCTTTATAGTGTTAGAAAATCAGTTGAAACGTCCATGCAAGACATGAACATCTGCAACAATATATATCAAGGTCAGTTGTACAAGATTGAAAAGGCAAAGTTTGAGATCAATAAGATAAGAATCGGACATACTCAACTAAGAAATGCACTAGTACCCTCCTTAGCAATTCTAGATGAGAACATTAAACAGATTGATGCAACCATTACTACGTATGATCAAGGACCCAGCTCAGACTCGACAAAGATGGAAAAACTCACATATGCCCTATGCACCCATCTACAAACAATTGATGCACTAAAGGCATTTTGGCAGCAAGAGATGAAGAATCTATAGATAACATATCCAGATGTATACATTGAGTAATTATCTAGAGACTTACAATTTTGACACCTTTTTCATTAATGTCAAAGGGGGAGTAATGTATGGATGAAGAATAGTTTATATATATCCAAATGAGAATATACAATTTTTGGGGGTGTTAGTCAATTTTGAGTAACTTGGCTACATTCCTTTGTTTCCATTAATGAAAAAGGGGGAGATTATTGGAAAGTTGACTCCTAAGGAGTATATGACTTATTTTGTGTTTTCATTATGGCAGAAAAGTCATATGAAGTTTTGATAGAAAACTATGAAGTGAAAATTGACTAAGTGTAGAAGACAGAACAGAATAGTGACTTGCAGTCGATCAGAGCATCAACGCGTGTGCGTACAATCACATCAGGATATGCGCATTCAAAACTAAGATCTATGGTATGTTTTTATGCTTACCCTATACACACATGGTACAGAATGTCAGTATGAACAAGTTAAAGAAATAACAAGTATACTAGCAGTCCAGAATATAGAGTATGGAGCTGACTTCAAGTTTTTGATTAGCATGTAAATTTTTTTATGTAAAGGCTAAGAACCTATTGTAATAATTTTGTAATCATGTATTAAACATTATTGTAAACATGCTTAAGCCAATTTGTTTGGAAGCACTGTGAATGTTGTTTTTGGGCAGACTAAGGTCTTGTTTATAGTCATGTCTATTTAGGCATAAACATATATATATGCAATGTAAAGATATATTTGAAGTGTCAATGAAATGTGCAAAGTAGAGAAGTATAAATATGTTAGCATGATATAGAGCCCTTAAAGAAGATAGGAGCATAAGCGCATAACTGGAACTGATCAGACATTTGTGTCATATATAGCAGTTCACTTTTGGATATAGTGCATATCTATTCTTAGGAGGTTGTAGCCTTCTTTCTCATTAAACAGTGAGCTATTGGATAGTGAGTCCTCACCCCTAAAAAGGTTTTTTGTAAAAGAATCCTTACAGGGTTAGGCCTTTAAATAGGTCATTGTACTTGCATTGTAAATACTACTCCTAACAAGGCAAAGGAGCTTTAACAAGTTCATTATACTAGTGCAATATTTGTGGGTACTAATTCCCACTAGGGTTTTCCTCTAATCAAGGTTTCCCCATAATCATATTATGTGTTATGTGATCTTGTGTTCAGCTTCAAGTTATATATAACTGATTTATGTTTAAAGTTGTTGAAATTGAATAATTAGCTAAACACTAATTCACCCCCCCTCTTAGTGTTTCCAATAGTTACCCTATGAATAATGTTTTTTGTAATCTTAATTGGTCCATTGTCCAGCCAAATATTCATGCCATGTAATTGGCTTAGGACAATCTTAATCCATTCTATCTTAAAATCCTATGGGAAGTCTAGGGTATGAGTTAACCCTTTGTAGGCTAGATGTTTGAATTCATCTTTCAAAATTCCATTTTCACACAATTTGTTGTAAGATTCCCTCAATTCGTTGTCCCTGACTTCACCAATTTTAACCATATAAAAAGATCTTATATCATGTATCATAAGCACCTTAGGTGGAATTGATGATAGGTCTCCAGTCAAATCACCCTAGATAGCACTTTCTAGAACAACACGGAAGTTTGCAGGTGCACAAGCGTCATTCCTCACCAATTGAACTTGTCTCAATTCCTTCTCCATACCCTTGACTATTATGGAAGAACTTGCAGCCATGATCTCAGAAATTAGGGTTTTGAAGGTGATGAACAAAGTACCTCGGCAAGTCACACTTTCCACTTTTCACTTTAAGGTTTCCGATGCATGCTGAAAAGATCCTCAAGAAAAATTTTCAGAAATCAAGTTCGCAAATCCTCAATCGCTCTATGAAATTATAAATTTCAAGGTAAGAATGAAGAATAAATGGCTCTTTCCTTTTATAGACTCCAAAGGTCGAATTAGGTCAGCATTAAATGTTCTTCCCATTGGATTAGTGCCAAGCAACTATCCATGGCCAACTAACACAACTTGCATACCACTTGGCTAACCATACTCAGCCATCACAAAAACTTACTCAACCAACCATATCATCTAGGCACACACTAAAGAGCTCTGCCCTAGTGCATACCACTGATACTTAGCACCTATACTGCAATTTGAATTTTACTCTATACATGTCTTCAAATATGTCCTGGTACATCTTAACATATGCAAATATGGACTTTGGAACATTTATATTTTAGGAACTGGTGTAAGATATGAAATTTAAATGCAATTACTTACATACCTATTTTGCTTCTTTTGAGATGGTGTGATCACCTAATCCATTGGATTGGGTGATGTTGGCTTCAGTAGTTTCACTGCTACTCAGTTATGTTTTCCTTACCCATGTCTAGTTAATTTGTGCTCTAATTTCCTCAACAGTAGGAGAAGGTACTCTTGTCTTGCACTCTATCTTAGTATGACCAATTTTCAAACAACTAAAGAAAACTAGGCTTCCATTCATGAAACTCTTAGATCTTCCTCTAAAATGTGTCTTTATGCAGTCTTCAGGTGCATTTCCATACTCTTCACAATAATTATAACTTTCCCTTGTGTTATAATCCAAATTGTAAGTGTTGCCTTCTCTTGGTGCTTTTGCTTGTGTCTTTGATGTCCATTGATGTTTAGCATTATATCTGCAATCTTGTACCTTATGTCCAAATTTTTGATAGTTGTAACAATATCCATTGATTCTTGGTGTGGGAGTTTCATCATTAGCATTATCCCAACATTCATGTTCTTTATGTCCAGACTTCTTATAGTTAAAGCAATAACCATTAAACTTGGGTTTAGGATTGGACTTACCATTCTTGATTCATCAGATGTTTGTTGTGTGTCCTGATTTTCCATAGTGGTGGCATATAGGTTTGTTGTTCTTTGTCTTTGCATTCTTCTTTTCACCAATCTTATATGATTATCCTTTCTTAGTAGATGTGTGTTGTTGAGTGTGGCCTAATCCAAAAGAATCTTTTGATCTCCTTGATGCTTCCATCAAGTTCTCAAAATGAGTCAAAGCTTCATTAGGTTTGTTCAACCTTTCATTCAATTCTTTCTCTGATCTTAATTCATCCTTCAATTGACTATTCTTAGATCTCAGATTCATTACTCTCATGTCTTTCCTACTAATCTCCTGATTTGCAAGTAGCAATTGATTTTCCATGTCAACCTGATCATTTTTCATTATTTGTACATCATGTGTCCTTTCATCAAGTCTAATAGTTATCACTCCTTTATGTTCTTCAGCCATAGCTTTGTCATCTTTATCTTTCTTCTTTTGTTCCACTAATTCACATAGTCTTACTGTCTACATTTCTTTTTCTCTTTTTAGGTTTCTCACTTCACATTGTGCATCATTCCTTTCTAATAGATCTGCAATTTCTGCATCACTCTTATTAGAATCTCCATTCTGAAATATATTTGTAGTGTCTTTTTCTTGATAATGAGTATCATTCATTTGTTTGGCCAAATCTTTCCTAGATGTCAATGACTTCCTCAATTCCTGTCTAGTTGTCTCAAGCTGATGTAATGCTAGCTGAATTTCAATCTTTTTATTCTCAGTGACTTTACCCAATTTGTAAATCTCCATCTCCAAATCCGTACTCTCAAGCTGATTAAAACCTTTTGTAGGAGAACTGAGCTCTAATACCAATTGTTGGAAATACAATATTGGGAAATCAAGATATTGATAGGGGTGAATCATATCTTGAAATTTAATCACTTAAAACTAATGGATCCACATTCATACATATATGAAATTAATCTAACAAATATTAGCATCCACAACATAAAATAAATAAATCATGACATAGAATTTTGGTAACCCAGAAACCTAAATAGGTAAAACTAGGGTGGGGATGACACCCATAAATTCTTCACTACTACAGCAATAAAGTGTGCCTTTTAGGGCTACAAAAGTTTGATCACTACTAGTGATCTACCTGATGAAAGGTCTGCCTAGTTAGGAGCTAAAGATCATTACAATCTACCTTGTAAGAGGATTTCAACTTACAACAAAGTAAGCACTCTATTAAGAGATTTATAAGGGTTTGAAAGAACCACTCTATTAAGATATTTCACCTAATACACTTGTTAGAATGTCTCAAGATATGATCCTTCGATGTGCACTTTGATGTTGATAACGGATCTCCTTTTTCCAATACCTTTTTTGATCTTATAATCTAATATGTCTTTACTCTATTGTTCACTGCTCTGTCACTCTACTAGATCTATGCTTCTTCCTTGAAATAAATCTTATTGTATCTCTACATACGCATACACTCTTTTCTCTCTTTTCACTTTAGGGCTTAAGAAGCAATCTTAATATACTTTACAAATATGGCAATTAGATCTAGATCATTGATCAAGATCAAAAGCTTACGCCTCCTAGGCATCCCAATTTTTTGATTGGCTCCATGCCACGCATAGGATAAAAAAATTAAATGCATAATTAACTCCATTGAAATAATTAAATGCATGAACAAGTTAGCCCAAAGTAGTTTACCTACAAGTTTGTTTCATTCTTGACATGTATGTCAAAACTATTTTTCTCGACACTTAAGTCTCTAGCACCCGGCATGAACATGATCAAATTTTTCTTTATTTCTGAGTCACTCAAAAACCACAAATATGATCAGTAATGACTATGTTAGATATCTTGGCCTATACTAGATAGCTCAGCTACAGTGATGACCAATTAACCTACCTGGATAAATGACTAAATGTGGAACAATAATGATCAACAAAACTTAGAGATCAACAAAGACAACCATGTGCAACTTTGGTTGATGGTATGGAATTGCACATCTAGAGAGAATGAGTTCTATGCTTTTGAGAACTGGGTAGTATATGCCCTATTGAGAAACTTAGGATTCAATATGACTAGGCTTCCAATTAAATTTTTACAGCTTTTGAGGCCCTGCAAGTTTGTGGATAAATGGAATGGAGATCACAAATGGGGAGATTTCTATTAACATCAAAATTTCACTATGATTAGAGTTTATGGTTTCCCCCAAACACCTCACATATTACCTTATATGGTACCATCAAGGATTGTTGTTACGAAGTTTAAATGGCAGCTCATATTGACTGATAGGGAGCATTTGGCTCCACATAGGAAAGGAACATTCACAACTAGGTAGTTTATTGCTTCTGATTTTACAATTGATAAGAGGGTTTATGATGCTATGAATGTATGGTGTAGGCATTATAGAATGAATGTAGCCTTGTATAGATACATTGATACATAAGGTTTCATAAAAAGTGCCATGAAACTTTTGACACCACCCATTCCAATCGCTAAAGAACATCAACCATGTGAAGAAGGGGATCTTATCAGGAACATCCTTGAAGAGGATGAGATTTCAAGAAGAACAACAAAATACCAAGAATTGATGGATTTAGGCAAACAACTCAAAAATAAAGGAATCACATTTGGAGGTTATTTCCATGGTATGTCATATCTACAAAGAATAGATAAGATGATTGAATCATATGTCACACTATGTAACCAACTTGAAGAAAAGAAAAAGGATAATGACAGAGGTCCCAATAAACAGTCATCCTCAGAGTAAAGTGATAGTAGTTACTTAGTTCATATCCCACAACCAATGCATCTGCCACCTCAGAATGAGGAAAACATAATCTACTTGACACAAGGACATGAGGCTAAGGAAGTTGTTGAACCTGTAAAGAAAAATAAAAAGGTGTAAATAGATGAGCCTTCTATTCTCAAGACATACAGGAGGAAAAAGGACAAAGTAAGTGCACTATTCATTGGGACAAGGGCCTATGATAACCAATTGAGAAAGGTCATAAGAGAAGGAAAGAAGAAAACAAAAGATACTAATGAAAATGTTGAAATGCCTCTCTTATTGTGTTAAGATGAAAGGGGGCTACATTAGGAAGAATTCTTGAAGGATGATGAATTCATAAAGACTAAAGAATTCAAGGACTTCCTTATTTGGGCTGAGCAACAACAAGTAGGGAAATAGATGCAACTAGAATGAGGAGAAGAAATTAAAAGTGAGGCCTTGTAGGCTCTCTAAGAATATGATCTAGAATCTGAAAACATGACCCCTAATGAAGCTAGACAATTAGTAAAGTCTAGTGGCATGCTCTTAGTAGAGGGATGGGACTTGGATTCAGCCTTCATCGTTAATCAAATCAGAAGGTAGCTAGATATAAAGTTTTTGATAGAAAAACAAGTGGGAGAAATAATTAAAGGGTGTGGTTATAATGCATAATCTCAAACCCTAACTATGTGGGCTCTAGCTCCCAAGAACCAAAATATATCACTAATAAATGTACAAGAGAATATGGAAGGGGAAAAAATCATTTGGTATGTTCATAATACAGGGGATCTAAAAATTTCACAAGCCCTAACTCAATTTTCTCACCTCAATGAAGCAAAGGTTGTACGAATGTCAAATAGATATTAGAAGCTATTTGACGAGACAAGTCTTATTACAAAGGACAAAGATCTGGGTTTGATAAAAATTAGTGCTATGGAGAAGATAATTGCAGATCTAACTCAGAAGTTACAAGAGATCCCCATAAGTTTTTCCTACTGAACCAAAATAGGCTGAAGATGCACTTGTACAAATAAAGGATACATGGGATTCTCAGAAGGAAACAAAGAAAAAATATGCTAAGAAGAATAATGTGGCTTTTTGAAACCTTTCAAAATATTTTGGAACATAGAATTGACATCCTAAAGGATAAGGCTGTTCTTGATCATGGAGCCTACAACAAGTTGCCTAGCCTACAAATTGAGGTAACCAGTTTTGTTTCAGTATTGAACCCTTATTTTGGGACTTGGTCAGTTAGGAACAATTTATTTGAAAGGTTAGCATCCCTACATCCACTTAGGGTAGACCTACCAGAAATTGTCACACAATTAGGTGATGAGATAGAACAAATTCGGGTAACCTTTTCCTTTTTGAAGGGCAAGGAAAATCAAATAGAAACCAGATTGAACATGTTTGGATCTGATTACAACATGTTTATTCCTTCAATAAGGTCATAGGACAATTAGATCAATGTAGTGGAGATATGGAGAAATGAATTTGATTCATTATTTTCTAGTAAAGAGGCATTTGTTTCTGACATCAATGAATTAGATATGGAAAGGTCCAATAGAACCTTGGATGAGGCATTTAAGGCCGACACAGATTTCAACAAATTTGTGACAGATGTTAAAATCATAATAGATGCTAGATAGGAGAGGAAAAAGGCACAATTAGAAATCATTCAGAGCTTTAATTGACCTATAGAGGAAGATGTAACAACATGATATGTTCTTAAAAATCCCATGAAAAAGAAGCCTGTGATAGCTAACCTTGACATACTAGATGAAGAGTGAAGAGGACACCCGGAACCTGATCTCTGAGCACGGGGAGGATACTTATCATAAAGACTAGTGTAAGTTAGCCTGAAATGGTAGTCACTAGGTCTCGTTATAACTACATGCATTTATCCAGAATATAAATAGACAAAGGTGCCAACTATTGAAGATTTGAAGGTCAAGTTTGATTGTCAACAAGTTTTATCTTTCTACCGTCAAGAGGTCCAATTGTAATTTTTTTCTTTTATTACCTTTAGGATTAGCTTAGACATCTAAAGCTTGGTGCATCCTTGATTTTTATGGATTCCAAGATGGCCAATGCTCCATATATATAGCAAGTGGAAACACATTGTAAAGGATGGTAAAATCACAACTGCGAGGCAGACTTTTCAATTTTGTCTAGTTTTCAAAAGGTTTTTTGGTCTATTTGGATGTATTGGATAAGAAGGTTATTAATAATATATATTGGAATTTCCTATTTCAGATCTTTGATGTATTTTTCCATTTACGTTTTATCTCTTGTATGTTTAATTTGTAAGACATCTTAAATGTACCAGCTATAAGGTAATTGTGCTTTTATTTGAGAGTTTCTTTCAAGGAGGGATTAAACCTTGCAAATAGTTTAGGAGGGTTAGGTCTTTGTGCAAGAATTTGATACAAAGATGTGAGAATGAGAGGATAGTTTGTAAGGCATTCTATCTGGGGTTTTATTTGTGTTCTAATTAATTGTTTTATTTGTGAATGTATGTTCCATTATGAATCTTTTCCCAAAATTAGGTAATGGTCAAGTTTTGACAAGTAGTCCTTATTATCAATCAATTATAAAAAAAATCTTTTGTTTCTCTTGTCAAGAACATATATGTCTAATTAATTGTATTGAGAAGTACAATTCATTTTGGTGGTTCCTTGAAGAAAGAATCAGTAGGTTATCCTTCCTTAGTCAAGTACTACAAAAAGAAGAAGGATGAATTTCCTTCTTACACTGATAATATCTCTTTTTAAGTTCATGGTTTGGCTTATTAAGCTCTGCATAAGGTTAATGATGTTCATAAGTAGGAGGTGTTGTTAACTGTTGTAGTTTAAAACAAGAGTGAGTCAGTTTTTCCACTATTATGTTTACTAAGAATCAGTAATCTATGAAAGGTGCACACGCCTAAGTTTGTGGAGCTTGAAGTGTAGGAGGATTATATCCTTGTTAATTAGCCTTTTCCCTGTATGAATTAGGAATTGGGAATCTGAGAGTCAAGCTTGATAAGCTATATAGTGATTCAACAAGAAAAAGTGCTTACAAATTGGCGACTCTATTAGGGATCAAAAGAATCATCTCATAATATGGTTGAAGAAGATTGAGTTATAAATACAATAGATTGGTTTTTCCCATTTGAGTCACACTAACAAATTGGTGACTCTACCAGGGACTGCTTTTAATGTTATAGAGATATGTTTGTCATAGAGTTAGTCCTTTTGATACTAAGAATAAGTCTATTTTTCCTAATAATTGTAAGAGCGAGTCTATTTTTCTTATCTATCATTGAGCACTGCATGAACGTCCCAACCCTGAAAATGATACAAATATTATCTCACATAGATTGAGTGGCGGTTCTAAATTCTCTAATTTACCCCATTACATATTTTGAAGAAACATTTGCAGGAGAAAATGAATCTGCACTAGTATAGACAGTAAAGGATAGTGCTCTTGTGATTACATATTTTGTCAAGGTGAGAAAATACTTTAAAACCTTGTGTATGGGCTTCTTTTAGACTTATTGTTGTGAAAGAACGTTTAAGTTGGGAAAAGATTCTTAGTTTTTATATATA
>MU226468.1:378017-415509 GCA_018584345.1 Thuja plicata
GCATATTGAAAATATTGAATATACATGTCCATTTAAAAGATGATTTGACAAAGAAACACAAGGTATTATTATAGATCTAATCTTGAGAAGGATATTGGAGAAGAGCTCCATACACCTAGAAGGAGACAATGGTCCAAGAGAGGTGTGTCCAATCATGATTCCCCAAATACCTCAAAGGGGAGAATGGAGACCCCTGTTCTTGAAAAAGGTCATCTCATCTGAGAGTGTAGAGAAATCAAGGCTTGTAGCCCCTAATAGAGTTGACACATATTTTGATCCTTGCAGAGAAGGAGAAATGATAGATGCACATTTCTTCCCTACAAAAGAAAATCTATCTCCACAAAAAGAAACATCTACTTTTGAGACAACCTCGTATGATTTTGATAAGCTAAGAGAAGAGGTTCTAGCTTTGAGAAGAAGGAAAAATGAGCAATAAATAGAGATAGCAGATGTAAAGAAGAGGCATAAACAAGAGATATATGACTTATTGATAGAGAGAAGAACTTTTAGTAGAAATGAGGAGAAATGACCTCAAGGCTAAGAGCCTAATTGAAGAGGTTAAAGGCCTAGATACAGATTTGTTTGGTCATCTTGATGCTTTGAGGAAGCAAGCTATAAATAAGAAATCAAACTCTAGAAAAGATGAGTTTGAAGGAGAAGGACCTATCATTAGACAATTTCACCCATATGAGGTTGAGTAGAATTAAAAATTCAAGACAAGAAATATAGATGTCCTCAACAAGGGTAAGAAAAAGGCTGTTGGTATTAGTATAGATGAGCCTAAGAACAACATGATTATCCTTGTAGGAATACCTCAAGTTGATCTAGAACTTGAAAAAGCTAGAAAAGCCACAGAAGTTCTAGCCAAACAACTAGAAAATTTTGAATTAGTAGTTGTTGCGGCTGATATGAGGATGAAAATAACTCTCTCACATGCTACTACCAACACTAATGCAAGTAGCTCTATGTCTGTTAATCATGGGATTCAACAAAAAAAATAGTCTGTTGATCCTAGTCCAAATAATCAAGGTGTTGGTCCTAAAACTTAGCTTTCAGGCCTAAATCCAAGTGCTCAAAATTTTGGCCCAAGTATAATTTCTCAACCTGATGGTCCTAGTCCAAGTGCTCAAGTCTCTAATCTAAAGCAAAGTGTTCCCACACCTATTCAAAATAAAAAAGGAATAGTTGGACCAAGTGGTAACAATGTGTTGGGAAACTTCCAAAGGAGACTTGTTCATATGGACAGATATAGAGCCCTTTTCTTTGATGGCATTCATGGTTGCCCAAATGTGATCCCCAATGAGGTAAGAGATAAAATCCCTAAATTCACAGGAAATAATGGCATAACTTATGAACAACATTCGAAATCTTTCAGTGATAAGATAATTGATTTTGAAATTGAAAATGAAGATTTCATCATGAAGCTTTTTGTTCAGTCCTTAACAAAAGATGCTAGGGATTGGTTTAGAAATCTACCTAATGATATCATTGCATCTTGGGATGAGTTTGTAAAATATTTTAGGGAACAATACAGAGAACATGTGAACTCTAGTTATATGTTGAATGAATTCAATAACATCAAGAAATTACCTAATGGGAGTATGGGAGACTTTAAGAATAGATTCCAAAAGTCCATTAATAAATTGTTCCAAGTGCTGAGGTTAGATGACGAAGTATGACTGACCACTTATTTTAATGTTGTTGATGGTAAGATGTCTTACCTGCTTAGGGAAAAAACCCAAAAACATTGAGAGATGCATACAAAGTAGCTATTGACATTGAGAGCAATAGGTGAGCATCAAGAAAGATGGGAAAAGGGGATGATACTAAAATTTGAAAAGAAAAGGGACCAGGTAGTAAACCTCTCAAAGAAGATGACACGGTTGACAAATTAGTAAGTGCAGTAAAAGACCTTGTTGCTAAAATGGACAAAAATGATAGGGGAGGTTACCATGATAAAAAATATTCAAACTAAAGGTTTGATAAGCATCGTAATCTAAGGGATTACCCATACAAAAAAAACTAGAATAATGGTAATCTTGTCCCTTAAGATCAAGAAAACCAAAAAGACAAGGAAACATGTGATCCCCTAAAAAGGAATAGTACAAATTATGTTGAAAACACTCCTTGGTGTGGTTCCTGCAACATGCCATATTCTTCATATCAATGTGTGGTAGCCCAAGCCTTATCTAAGAAAATGGATGAAAGGGATTAGCAAATAGGTGCAGGAAAGAAGGCCCTACCATTAATATGTTTATAGTGAAAATACCTTATCCATGGTCTTTAGATAGTAACCCACCCTCTAAAAATATGAATAAGGGGGAAATATTTTATTTGGAATATCAGCCACAGGTTTTTTTGTATCCAAATGATGAGGCTGACATTATGTCACAAGTAATTTTAAATGCAATAGGAAATAATAAGTCGCATTCTCATTCAAAAGTTCCTACTAATGAAGAAAAGTGATCGTTGACTGTTGTAGCCATCAATCAAGCTAGGGATGGATACAATTTGAGATACAGAAGAGTGGAGCCTACTCATGGTATACTTGCCCCTATATATATCAAAAAATACTCCCCTCAAGGTGCTGTAGATTTTCTTGTCAAGGAAATCAAAGATAAGAAGTCTGCAAGACAAGAAGAACCTTTTTCTAATGGGAAGGAAAAAGAAGGAACAAAAGAAGAGAAAATAGCAAATGATAAAGAAAAGAAAGGTAAAAAATGGGTGATGTATCCTCTGAACTACCCATATTTTACATGAAACATGATCTGAATCAGATGAAAGCTTTAGTCCCACTAATGGAGATGCTAAAAATAAAATAGCATAAAGAAGCTGCATTAGAACTTTTGAGAGGGATAGATGATGTCTCTATGTCAAACCAGGAGAGAATATCCTTGACTTCAAATAATGATAAAAGGGAAATTCCATCTATCAAGGAAAAGGAAGAACAAATGAAAGGAAAAGAAAAATGCAAAAAAATATCCAATATCTACATTGGCAATTTAATTACTCAAGAACCACTTTCTGTTGACCCATTTTATGTCACTTTGGTGGTTAATAATTTCTTAGTGAAGAATTGCATGATAGATTCTTGTGATGCAGCAACTGTAATGTCATATCATGTCATGAAAGAATTAGGTCTTCAAGTCACCACTCCTGCTAGAAGTTGTTATGCAATAGATAATAGAGAAGTTTGTGTGATAGGAAAATTGAAAGACATTGAAGTAAAAATTACTGCTTTCCCAGAGGCTACTTACAGAATGGACAACATAGTTGTTGTAGATACCAAACCCCATTATGGTATGATTTTTTCAAGAGAGTGGGCAGCAACCATGGGTGGAAGACTGCGGTTAGAATTATCTTATGCAATGATTCTTGTAAATGGTAATGAGGTCAAGTTGTATAGAGAACCTTGTTCACCTTTCATGATAGAGATGGTTATGCCTGACCAATTAAAATGTTGTGTAGATATTGACATGGAAAACTTTGTTGTGGAAGAGATGAAGCCAAGATTAAGGAATACTCATCCAATTGTTGATGATTTGCTGTTGCAACAAGATAGACTGTGGTAGATGTATTTTGATGGAGGATTCTCCAAGGAAGGATTAGGAGTAGGTGTCTTATTCATTTCCCCATCAGGTATTACTTTTAAATATTCTTTCTCATTAGCCTTTCATTGTACAAATAAAATAGGGCCTTAATATTGGGAATGGATATTGCCATTAAAAATGGTATCAAATATTTGAAAATTCATGGAGATTCCCAATTGATCATATCTTAGATAAGGGAACAGTATGCTTCCAAAGATGATAGACTGAAATTGTACAAGTATGTAGTCTGGGATAGGTTAGAATTCTTTGATACTTTTAACATTCTTTGGGTAGAAAGATCAAATAACAAAATGACAGACTTCTTGCAAATATTGCCCTAAAAAATAATGATATTACCCTTACTGACATATCTATGGTAGAAGTGAAAAATAGACCAACAGACCCTGATAATATCCATAACTAGAAAGTGTTTGAGGGTGATGATGACATTCTTAGATTTATCCAATGTGTCAATCAATATGATGGCCATAAAATTTACTATGAATCTCTAGTAGCAGTTGTGGATGACAGAGAATATATTTTTTATGAAGTTGTTCAACTAGCTAATAATCATATTCCTAAAGGATTATTTGAATTGGAGGGCATGTTTAGTATAAATGATAATTATATGTCCCAGAAATCCAATGCCAAGATAGGAGATTTGGAAGAAATAAATCTAGGATCTGAGACATTTCCTCAGTTGGTCTATATTGGTAAAATGATGGATAGGAATGTGAGATTGAATTTGATAAGGCTACTAAAAAAATATAAACATGCTTTTGCTTGGTCTTATGAGGATCTGAAAGCCTATAGAAAAGACTTGTTTTAGCATGATATCCCACTTAAAGAAGATGTGAAACCATTTAGGGAAAAACGACCTATCAACCCACTATTGGCTACTAAAATGTAGTTGGAATTAATGCATTTGAGGGATGCAAGCATAATTTAGCCTATTAGATATTCATCATGGGTTTCTAATTTGGTCCCTGTGAAAAGGAAGAATGGGGAAATAAGGTTATGTGTTGACTTTAGAAACTTGAATGTAGCCTCACTAAAAGACTATTATGGGCTACCTAATATGGAGACTATGTTACACAAGGTCACTAGATGTCATCTATTGTCTATGATGGATGGGTTCTTAGGGTATAATTAGGTGTTGGTTAAGGATTTTGAAAACTTCAAGACAACATTCACCACTCCTTGTGGTACTTATGTGTATACTCACATGCCTTTTGGTCTAAAAAATGCTAGTGCAACTTTTCAGAGAGCCATGGATGTATCCTTTAAGGATCTCATAGATGTTATTATGGTAGTTTACCAAGATGACTTGATAGCCTTTTCAAAGAAATCAAAAGATCAATGTAACCATTTGGAGAAGGTTATGATTAAAGCATTAGAATATGGGGTATCATTGAACCCAAAGAAATGCCACTTTTTTGTCATTGAAGGAAAACTTTTAGGTCACATAGTTTCAAAGGAAGGAGTAAGAATAGATCCAGAAAGAGTTGAGGCTATTCAGAAAGTACTTGCTCCTAAAAATTTAAAAGGTATACAATCATTTTTGGGACAAATCAATTTTTTCAAGAGATTTATTGCAAATTTTGCACAACTAGTCAAGCCCATAGTTAAGATATTGAAAAAGGATGTGAAATTTGAATGGGATCAAGAGGCACAGTTAGCTTTTTAGAAGATAAAACAATCCATCCAAGAAGCCCCTACCCTAGTATCTCCTTAATATACCAAACCCTTCTCTTTATTCACATTTGCTTCTTTTCATACCATTGTTGTAGTCCTATTGTAGAAGGATGATGAGGGGTTTGAACATCCTATAACATTTTTTAGAAATTTTTTACAATCACCTGAGTTGAATTATCAGTTGATGGAAAAATAGGTTTATGCCCCGATAAAATTAGTTAAGGATTTTAGGCCTTAACTTGTATGTGCAAAAGTAAATACATATGTTCCTCATGTTGTTGTAAAATACAATTTTGTCCAAAGTGAGGTAACGGGAAAGAGATGTAAGTAGATAAACAAAGTTCAACAATTTGTTTTATAAATCTATATCACAAAGCTGGTGAGATGACTGGGACTAGTAAAATTGATGACAAAAGATAATTTAGAGTTAGTTCATGTAAACAATGTTGATACCTGTGAAAACTGTGTTACAAGTAATGAAATGCAGCCATGGTACACTAACATTGTATAATTTCTTAAAAATGCTAGTTACCTAGAAAATTTAAATGTTAACCAAAGGAGAAGCCTAAGGTTAAAGGCTCAAAAATATTTCTTATTGCATGGTGATTTATATTGGAAAAAAATGGATGGGATATTGTTTTTCTATCTTGATAAAGGACAATTTGAAGAGATTTTGAAAGAAATGCATGACTGAATGTGTGGAGGACATTACTCTTCTAGATCAACATCTCACAAAATTTTAAGGGTGGGCTATTATTGGCCTTGTTTATTTCAAGATACTCATGCCTTTGTTAGGAAGTGTGAACCCTGCTAGAGATTCTCCAACAAGATCAAGTTTTCAGGAGCTTTATTATTGAATCCCATAGTTGTAGAAGCCCCTTTTTCCATGCGGGGAATGGATTTTATTGGAGAATTTGCTGAGAAATCAAGTGGGGGGCATAGTTGGATTCTACTGGTGAATAATTATTTTACCAAATGGGTGGAGGAAATTCCAACTTAAAAGGCTACAAGAACAGTTGTCTTTGATTTTTTGATGAACAATTTGATCACTAGATTTGGTGTTCCAATCAAGTTAGTAATGGAAAATTCCATGTGCTTTAGATCTGAAGAATTTGTTGATTTTTGTTCTGATATGGGAATTTTCATTTCTTACTCATCCCCTTATCCTCCATAGGCCAATGGGAAAGAAGAATCAAGTAACAAGAGTATTTTTCAAATTTTAAAGAAGACCCTAGAGAATAACAAGAGAGCCTGGCATGAAAAGTTAAAACTTGCCCTATGGGAAGATAGAATCACTATGAAGAAAGCCAAAGGGAAGTCACATTTTTAATTAGTATATGGTGTTCAGTCAAGGATGCTTGTGAATAATTTACTTCTAATTTATAAATTCATACAAGATGAATAGTTTGAGGTTTCTAAACCTATGCAAGAGAGAATGGTGCAGCTAGTAGAATTGGATGAAGTAAGGAGAGATAGTCAAAACGCAAATATCAAACTAAAAAAAGGATGAAATACATTTTTGACAAGAGGGAAAATGAAAGGAAATTCCAACCTAGTGACTTTGTATTGCAATGGAATGCCAGGGCTGAAGACAAAGGGAAACATAATAAATTATAATCATTGTGGTTAGGGCCTTTTGTTATCTATCATATTTTTGGAAAGGATTCATATCTCCTCAAGAATATGAATGATGAAGAACAGGAGTTTCCAGTGTATGGACAATTCCTAAAAAATTTCTTCAATTGAATCTTTTTCCATGCACAGTAGTTGTATCTTATGTACAGGTGTGCTTCCTTTTGTCATGTGTTTCATTTCCCAATTGTGCATTTTCTTTTAGAAGTAGGTTAGTGCAGTTGTGGTATGCTTTCCTAGAGATCTTTTATTCTTTTTGTGAACTTGCATTCAAGAATCCTTAGAGAGAGCCATTGTTGGTTGTATTTCCAATTTTGAAGCTTGCTAGTAAAATTTTTGAGTTCCCAGTCAAATTCTTTCTTTAAATGTCAAAATCCTATCCAATTCTATCAACATCCCTTTGCAAGTAATGATCTTTGAGCCTTGAAATTCAAAAAGTGTGTAAACCCCTAAATCCTAGGCCAATTTTTATGCATATTCAAGAGAAACCCCTAGTTCTTCAAAATGGTTTCTATTTTGCAGTTACTTTTTCAGAAAAGTTTTGAGTCACTTAAGTAATGTGGCTTTTTCATGTTTTATAAGTTGGTTGTGATGTCTCTTTAAGCCTTGAGAATATTCCATATTACATAGAGACTTGGTGAAATGATTTAGTCATGTTATCTCAATGTGAAAAGAATATACTTACAGTGTAAAGGAGATTTCATGTGGACCATTGATGAAGATTTAGATCTTGTTGTATGCAAAAAGTCTCACTAAAAACCGAGAGTTAATGAACTTTGGCAACTTTGAGATCATTCAGTTGCACATTCTTGAAATCAAATCAGAGTTAAAGATGGGTTGAAGTTCTCATGTAGTCACATTATCACAAAAGGAAATAAGAGTTAAGTCAAAGCTCATGACATTTATTGATAGCCTTTAATTTTCAAGATAATCTAGTGGTGGGCATGAAGTCTTGCAATTAACTCATCAGTTAAGAAATCATAAAGAGACTTTGATTTTATTCAGTCATAGTGTCTCACAAGTGAACCAAGGTTTAAGAGATGAGTTAAATGCATACATTTGTGAGATCTCCAATGAAATAAAGGATTAAGTTAAAATTTGTAACTGTCCGATGTAAGATTGATCATGCGGCCAATGTGAAGTCACAAGATAAAAGCTCAAATGAATGAAATATTAAGAGATCTAGCGACTACCATCAGATTAGAAGAAAATCTAAAGGTCTATGTTCAATCTTGAAGAAAACCCTAATTCAGATAATTATTTTAGCGAAAACAAGATTTAGTTAGTCGTGAAGTGTCAATAAGAACTATGGTTGACAAAGGTTAAGTAAAGTTCAAGTGAATTTTCTAGTGAGGAGATCTAAGCCATGAAGGAGAAAAGATCTAGTGGATAGCGTGAAGTCGTTGATAAAGGTCAAAAGTCAAAGAAATTTCAAAAATTCATCGGTGTTGATTCAGATTTGAACACGTGTCTAAGTCATTCAAAGATCTGAGTTAGTCGTGAAGTCTCAATACAAACCCAAGGTTAAGAAATGTTGCAAACACTGAGAGGGGGGGGGGTGAATCAATGTTTAACTAATTATTCTATTTCAAAAACTTGAATATAAATCAAATAGATAACATATGAAGCATAACACAATAACACATGACACCAGATATGTTTATGGGGAAACCTTGATCAGAGGAAAACCCTGGTGGGAATTAGTACCCACAAATGATTGCACTAGTATAGTGAACTTATTAAGGTTCCTTTGCCCTATTATAAGCAGTATTTAAAATTAAAGTCTAATGAACCTATTAGGAGTCTTTAAAATAACCCTATTAGGGGTGAGGACTCACTATACAAGAGCTCACTACTCAATAAGAGAAGGCTACAACCTCCTGAATATAGATATGCACTATATCTAAAAATTGAACTGCTAAAGTGACACTGTTGTCTGATCAGTTCCTTTTATGCGTTGATACTTTGATCTCTTAAAATACTTTATCTCATACTAAATTTTTCATGTTGCTCTAATTTTTCTCTTTATTATATATTCTTCGACAACATATCAATACAAAAGTGCATATCTAATATATATACATGCCTTAATAGACATGACTAAAAACAAGACCTTAGTCAGCCCAAAAACAACATTCACAATGCTTCCAAACAAATTGGCTTAAGCATGTTAAAAATAATTTTTGATACATTATTACTAACTTATTACAATAGGTGCATAGCCTTTACAAAATAAAATATTATATGCTAATCCAAAAACTGAGGTCGGCCTCATACTCTATTTTCTGAACTATTAGTACACTTAATCTCCCTATAAATTCTCTGTACTGTTATTCTGTAGTATGCATGTATAGAGTATACATAAAAACATATCATAGATCTTATGTATGAGTGCGCATATCCTAACTTAGTCTTACACATGTGCGCTAGTGCTCTGATCGACTGCATATCTATGTTCTTCTCTGTCTTCTATACTTAGCCAATTTTTGCTCTTCAAAGTTTGTTGTCAAAACTTTATATGACTTTTTTGCATAATGAAAACATACAATAATTCATATTCTCCCTGAGAGTCAACTTTCCAACAATCTCCCCCTTTGTCATTAATGGTAACAAAGGAATGTGGCCAACTTACTAAAACTTTGACTAACACCAAAAACTGTATATCATCCTCTTTTATTCATACTATTTTACATATATAACATATATCTCATACATGCATACACATATTATTTATATACATTACTCCCCCTTTGACATTAATGAAAAAGGTGTCAAAATTGTAAGTCCTTGAGTACTTACTATGAATATATATCTGGATAAGTAATCTGAAGAGTCTTGATCTCTTGCTGTTAGAATGCTTTTAGTGCATCAACTATCTTAAGATGCATGCATAAGGCATATGTTATCTTCTACATCTTTGTCAGATCCAAGAAGGGTCCTTGATCATATGTAGTAATGGTTGTATCTATCTATTTTATGTTCTCATTTAGAACAGCTAGTGAGGGCGCAAGTGCATGTCTTAGTTGAGTCTTCCTGGTTCTTATCTTGTTGATTTCCAACTTAGCCTTTTCAATCTTGTCCAATTGTCCTTGATAGATATTATTGCATGCATTGATGTCTTGTAAGTATGTTTCAATTGATTTCCTTATATTATCAACCAAGATGTTTGCCTCTTCTATCTTCTTAATGTGAAAAGAGGTGAGTTTGCCTCTGTCCATGCAATTTTCTATTACCTTTCTGCCTTTAGCTTCTAGTTCTTTCAAGATTGCTTTACCAATCTTCAATGAGTTCAGATCTAAAGAGAAATTATTTATAAATTCATCTAATCTTCCCTTCTTGTACATGTCTTCTATCATGTTAGTAGTAGAGTCTACTAAACTTATGAAATGTGATTTGAAGCTTGTCAAGATGCTCTCAACATCATCAACTGACTGAATCTTAGCCACTTTCTTATTAGCTAGCACTAATTCATTCAAAATTTTTACTGTCTCTAGAAAGAGGGGGTTTCTCATGACCTATTTCTCTTTGGATTTCTCCATGGCTAGCACATTGATCTTAATCAAATCTTCTTCTTTCCAAGCATCTAGATTTGTTGAATTAGGGATCAAACTTGACAACAATGATGGTTTGATGGATGGAGTATGTATTACATTCTGACTGGTATCTACGTATTCACTCTTCACAAGGATCTCCATAACTAGTGTTTCATTTGTTTGATTATCTTCCTCATTTTTCAAATCTGTTGGAACTTCATCTTGTAGTAAGGAAGTGTTGTCAGTGCATACCTCCTCTATCTCTTCAAAGCTAACAAATGCTTTTTCAACATCATCTAATATGGAATTGAATGGGTTATTTTTGAACACGAATAATTTTGCTTTCAGTAATGTCAAATACAACAAGGGTTTCCATACTTACTTGTTACTTGATTAAATAGGGTTTCACAACAATTTTGAAATGACACAACTGCTAGGGTTCTATTTCAATCCTTAATCCATTCACAAACCAACCAAATTGATAAATTCCAATGCTTTTATGCTTAATGCTCCTGTGCTCTGCAAATTTTATGATCTCAATTGCAAATAATGAAGATAATCGATTATTTTGCCGATTTATATAAAGTTATCTACATTTAATGCTTGTTACCATATGTGTTTTCACTGAGAGTTTCAAACTTTGTTTTGAATGAAATATAGGTAATGTGTGCATGCATACTACCTTAGTTCTTGATCACATACATCAATCCATAAGCGCATACTCAGAGGTGAGTATACTAGCCACACATGGGTTTAGAGCTAGAATAGCTCCCCCTAAGACCATGAGGGTCAACTAACCAAAAGTAGGTGTGTCCACTAAGGATGCATCAACTAACTTGTTCTCATCATTATCCTTCTTTACTTCAACCCAAATTTTATCTGAATCTGATTTAGCTTGTACAAACTTAACTTCTCTTGATTCTTCAAATAGTGAATTTTTAGGATTCTCTTGTCTCTGAGTTCTTGACCTGCAAAACCTTGAGATATGTCCATCTTTTCCACATGAATCACAAATTATTGGAGGTCTATTTATGTTGTTTACCATACTACATTTTTTCTATGTGTCCACTATAATTACACATCTAAAATCTAATGTTCTAATGGTTTGTCTGAGGTTGATTTCTCTTATTGTATTGAGTCTGATTTATTTGGTTTTGTTGTGACTGATTCCTTTGATTTTCTTTGCAATGTATAGCCCTATGACCAAACTTATTACAAGAGTAACAATAACCATTGAAAGGTCTTATCTCTTTACAATCTCTTTCCAAGTGTCCATTCTTTTTACAGGCATAACAAGTATGGTTAACTACCTCGTGTTCACCTTTGGGTGGTTCTACTTTATCTTCATCAAGATTCTCAATTTTCTTTGCTTTAGTAGATGTCTCTTGTGTTTTCTTTATTTCTAGCATTGAATTGATCTTAATTTGAGCTACACTGTATCGAACACTAGTAGTATCACCTTTTAGCTTCTGTACATAAAGATGTAATTGAATTAGATGAGAACTTGTGTGTAGTTTATCAATCTTGTCTTTTGCTTTTGTTACTTCAGATTCTATCTTTTTCTTGATGCTTTCCAACTCTAATATTTTCATGTTTGCTTGCATAAGTTCATCATCTAGTTGTTTACTCTCTTTGGTCCTTTCTTCAATGGCGGTTAGGCTATATGTAAGTTGTTCATTCAGATCTTCAATTTTATCTTTCAAAGACATATTCTCTTCATTCAGCTTTTTGACCATTTTTCCCAAATCATTGGTAGAGCAGTCTTTTAGATCTTTCCTTAATTTCTTGATAAGCATTTGAGAGCCATCAACTTTTAGTTTTAGTTCTTCATTTTATTTTTTAGATATATCAAGATCTTCAAGGGATGCTTCGAGATTCTTTTTTCATATGTTTTGCTTCTATTGAATCCATGATCTCCTCAAGTGGTTAAACTTTCTTTTAGAGGACTAGGGCTTTGATACCAATTGTTGGAAACATTGAGAGGGGGGCTCAATCAACGTTTAACTAATTATTCTATTTTAGCAACTTGAACATAAATGAAATAGATATAATATGAATCATAACACAATAACACATGACACCAGATATGTTTATGGGGAAAACTTGATCAGAGGAAAATTGCGGTGGGAATTAGTACCCATAAATGATTTCACTAGTATAGTGAACTTATTAAGGTTCCTTTTCCCTGTTAGAAGTAGTCTTTACAATGCAAGTACAATGACCCTATTAGGATTCTTTACAAGAACCTTGTTACCAGTGAGGACTCAGTTTCCAAGAGCTCACTACTTAATATGGGAAGGCTACAACCTCCTGATGATAGATATCCACTATATTTGAAAATTGAACTGCTGAAGTGACATTGTTGTCTGATCAGTTCCTTTTATGTGCTGATACTTTGATCTCTTAAAAGAATCTATCTCATACTAAATTATTCATGCTGCTCTTCTTTTTCTCTTTATTATATATTTTTCGACAACATATCAATATAAAAGTGCATGTCTAATATATATATATATATATCTAAATAGACATGACTAAAAATAGGACCTTAGTTGGCCCAAAAACAACATTCACAGTGCTTCCAAATAAATTGGATTAAGTGTGTTTACAATCATGTTTGAGACATGATTACTAACTTATTACAATAGGTGCATAGCCTTTACAAAATAAAATATTATACACTAATCCAAAAACTGAGGTCAGCTCCATACTCTATTTTTTGAACTGTTAGTGCACTTAATCTCCCTATAAATTTTCCGTACTATCATTCTGTACTATGTGTGTATAGGGTAGACAAAAAAACATATCATAGATATTATGTATGAGTGCGCATAGCCTGACTCAATTTTATGCATGTGTGCTAGTGCTCTAATCAACTACATATCTCTATTCTTCTCTGTCTTCTATACTTAGATAATTTTTTCTCTTCAAAGTTTGATGTCAAAACTTTATATGACTTTGTTTCCATAATGACAACATATAATAAGTCATATTCTCTTTGAGAGTCAAATTTCCAACAATAAATTCATTCCACGACTTAGAGATAGCTCTAGTTGTGAAGTCTTAAGATAAGCTACAGTTAAATGTAAAGCTAATGAGATTAAATGTGAACCATTAGATAAAAGCTAATCTAAAGGTAGTCTCAAAGTCTCAGATCAAAAAAGGAAAGTACAAAAAGGATGTGAAATTTCACATGAACTATCCGATTGAAAGGAGATGTTACAATGGTCATGCAATCTTAAAAGAAACTCAAGGTTAGGGAAAACTTAAAGTGAATTTGATTTCATACAGTCACTGAAGGAAACTAGGGGTTGAGCAAGGTAAAGTATAAGGTTTTCTTCCGTGGCATGTCGTACATGTTAGAGTATTTAGTTATCTTCACTTATTAATTATACCATGTTGATATTAATTATTAAGTTGGTCATACTCTATTTTTCACTTAAGCTTTCTCTTAGGTTATATTTTTCCTTTTTTAGGGTTTCATTCACCTTTAAGGTTGAATCCTTGTAATTATTTTTCCATACTGTTTTGAATATAGCTTTTTGCTTTGCCATTTTTTAGCACAGAAGGGTTTCTTGTCTTTTGCTTCCTTGCTTTGTTCTTCTAATAGGTCTTCTTGCATGTAGCTGTTGTTGGGATTTGGTACTATTTTTATCAGTTCCTTCATGGTATCAAAGCCTTGCTATTGTGGCTTGTTTGAGTTCTATTGAAGCAAGCTCTTCGCGGTATGAGGGTTTGAAGCTTTCAGATTTTTTTGGTATCTATTATTGGATCTAGGGGGTATCTATTTTTTTGAGCACTTTGGACCAAAATCAACCTCATGGTTGTGTTTGGAAGGCCCAAAAACCCTAAAATATACATAAAATACATCTGATTTGGACACCAGAGCATCTGGGAGAAGTTTTTTGGCCTATTAGGGCTGTACGGGCATGGGAAATGAGGCAAATTTTAAAAAAAAAATTTTAAAAAATCAAAAATCTCATTTTAGAAAATGTACAGCCCATTTAAATCCCACTCGCGAGTGTCACACCTCCATAGGACCCCCAGCACCCCACCCGCCACCTGCCCCCGCGCCGCCCAACTTTGCAACCGCTGTCGCGCCGCCTGGCTGCCGCCGCCGCCCAGCCCGGTTGCAACTGTCGCCTAGCTCGGTCACCACCTCTATCAGTAGTGCCTCCATTCAGCCACCAGCCTACTGCTAACATCATTTGATAGCCTGGTGATATCCATTCAGGCGTCAACTTTAGGCTCATCAGTGTGTTTTTCCAGCGAGCTCTCTTTTCAGGGGCCCTATCAGTTTTTTTCTCATAACTTGAGCGTACAGACTCCAAATTTCAAGTGTCATATATCATTAGAAAGATATTTCTGAGGTTGTCTCTCTCATGTAGGTCTCATTTCCTAATTTTTCCATTTGATTGCTAGATTTTTTAGTCAAAGACACACCTTCTTTTGTGCTCTTGTTCTACTTCTAAAACTCAGGTTTTTCACTAGTTCTTTGTAATTTTTTCTTCATTTTGTGGTGTATGAGAGTTAGTTTGATAATGTGTGGGGGGGTGCATATTTATTTCTATATTTTCAATTCAGAGAGACCCTTCTTCTTCCATCTTATTCTCTTAATGTCAGACATATCCATTACCGTTCTGACTCCACATAACTACCACACATGGAAGCCACAAATGACCAGAATCCTCATGTTATGAGGTTTGTGGTCCTACCTAGATGCAGCTCAACTTTTTCTATCGAGGCCTTATGAGGCTCTTATGAATAGAATAGGATGGATGAGGCAATGGGCCTCATTGCCCTGAACATTTTAGATGGGTTGTTGTTCCACCTGGATGGTCTGACCACACCTAGGGATATGTGGAAAAAGTTTTTGACCTTGTTTGGCACAATGAATCAGTTCAGGGTTCTCTAGATAGATGCAGAGTTCACCTCTTTGATACCTAAATTATTCACTAGCATTGAGGACTTCCTAATGAAGTTCAAGTCTCTTCTTTCTATTTTACAGGTTGCTAGAAAGACAAAATCAGATGATGAGTGTATCTTTCTGATACTCTCAAAACTTCATGCCCCTTATCAGATTTTCACTTTTACCTTCTACTCCACTATGGATACACTGGGTGCACATCATGTTATGCCCTCTTTTGAGACCTTTTGTGACAGGTTAACTTGTGAGCAGTCCAAGCTTAGTCAGATGGATTCTCTTACAGGTTCACAGTCATAGGCATTGCTTGCCAAGTCATCTTAGGATACACAGAAACCAAAGCCAAAGTAGATATCCGATTCCTCTTCTCAGCACTCTACTGGCCCACCATCTTCTTCTAAGAAGGAGAAACAAAAGAATGAGAACCCTACCTATTCCTATTGTCAGAAGGGGTCTCATGATGAGTCACATTGTTTTTAGAAGAGATTTGATGGCTATGAGAAATAGACTGAAGATTTACAAGCTCTCCTTCAGAAGAGCACTATTTCCTCTCCATCCTCTTCCACCTCACAGGGGTCTACTTTTCACTCTTCTGCCTCATCTTTGACATCTGGATAGGATTTTTGATAGGGTCATGCATTACAGGCTTTTGTTGCATCCCCTTCACAGGTCCCTTGGATACTGGATTCAGGTGCTTCTCACCATATGGCATCTTCTTTGGAGATATTCTCTTCTATTAAGGCTTCTCCCATTCCCCACCTTCTCATGGGGAATAACACTGTTATGCTAGTCTACGAGAAAGGTTATGTACACATTAAGGATGGAACATTCAATGATGTATTGTATGTTTCATCTCTGTCTGCAAACCTTCTCTCGATTTACCAGATTTCACACAGTGGATTAGGGAAGACAATTGCATTCACACCAGATTTAGTCTTCATTCGGGATAGTGTGACAAGTGGCATTATGGATATAGGGACAATTGATTATTCCACCTATCTCTACACCTTCACACATTTTGGTCCACCATCTCCATTATCGGAGCTCATCTCTCCTCTTCTCCAAGAGCATCTTGTGATGCAGTCAGGTCAATTGAACCTCTGTGTTGTTCCTGATACTCCTACTATGACTACCACACCACTTCTTTTTGAGGTTTCTTCTCTTTAGTAGGACTCTTCTTCAGTACTGCCAGACCCTCTAGCTCCATTTATCGAGCCACCAGGTGAAGTTGTTGAGGATTCTACAGAGGACACTCATATCCTCTCTCATGATAGTGTCAGTGCACCTATCATACCACTTGCATTGGGGATTCCATTTCAGGATCCTCATGTCTACTCCTTTGAGCATCAGCTCAGCCTTTTAGTGACACACCATCTTTCAAGATTACCTCTTCACTACTCACTATATTTCACTCCTTTGCATTGGAGTCATAGTGGTTTGTTCATTGATCCAGGGGTTCTTTCATTCTGGGGGGGATTTGGAGCCTCAACCCTCTCTCATGGGGGGGTTGGTAGCACACATTGTACTATTGGCTTTGAGAGAGTCTCTTGAAGTCATTTTTTGTCTTTTTCTTGCTTTTTATATGTCTATTTGGAGAGGATTTTTTCCCACAAGGTTTTATCCTTTGTCTCTGGTTACAAATATTTCCTTGTTTTGGGTACCTGATCAGGCCATGTTGTTGGGACCCACTTTTCCTACTTTCATAGCTGTGCTAGGTTAGCTTAGCTCCCAAGCTTTGCTTAAGGTGGGGGGTGTTAGAGTATTTACTTATCTTCACTTATTAATTATATCATGTTGATATTAATTATTAAGTTGGTCATACTCTATTTTTCACTTAAGCTTTCTCTTAGGTTAGCTTTTGCCTTTTTTAGGGTGTCATTCACCTTTAAGGTTGAATGCTTGTAATTATTTTTCCATACTCTTTTGAATACATATTTTTTCTCTGCCATTTTTGAGCACAGAAGGGTTTCTTGTCTTTCACTTCCTTGCATCATTCTTGTAACAGGTCTTCTTGCATGCAGCTGCTCTTGGGATTCGATACTATTTTTATTAGTTCCTTCAGTACAGCTGTCAGCCAATCAGAACATAGGGATTATGAGAGCATGTTGTAAAGAGTTGCTAAGTTGTGATAAATGAGCCAATCAGATCAAATCCAAATCTTATTTTGAATAAAATAAGGTTTTAATAGAAAGAGAACTAATTCAAAATTGATCACCTGTCAGTTTCAAATGTCATGGCTAGAAAGAAAAATTGATATCACAGCACCTAGAAGTAATGAAAGAAGTGATTGATTGAAATTTCCATGATTTTGAATTGAATGGTGCATTGATTTTTCTTAAATAAGTAGGCATTACCATTGTTCATTTCATTTCACCAAGAGTTTCAATTTTGAGAGAAAAATTTGCATGTGTGATCAGTGCTTTTAAGAGAATAGAGCTATCCAGATTTGTAGAGTAAAGACAAAGGATTTGATCAGTTGCAATTATTAATAGATAAGATGAGTAGAGAAATGAGCATTGCCTAAAATAGCGGGAAGAGTGGAGATGTTGATCATGACCTAAAGGGATATATAAATTAGTCAGAGGATTTCATAGCTCTCCTTCCAGGATCCAATCAGGGAAAGAAGGTAAATGACGAATACCTTGGTGACAATTTTGCATACATTAGAGATGAAAAGACACCTGATTGTTTAGGCTATCATTTATTTAACTACTTCCATAAGAAAGGTGAGGGTCCTATGCCCATGTTAAACCCTTGGATCTGTTAATTAGCAAAACTAATAGTTCCTAATGTGTTTGTGGATGTTGATTTTCTATTGGAACTAGCTAGTAGGTATGACACTATTTCAAAGACCATTAAGAAAGATGATGGCACAATCCTAGTAACCCTTTATAAGGAATCATTAATGAAAGTGTTTAATATATATAAAACCTAAACAATTGAAAGAAACCTTAAATCCTTTGCCCAATTTGTAGCCTAGAAGATTTTATCATGTTCAAGCCAACCCTGTGCAACTTTATGGAATTACACATCTAGAGACAATGAGTTTTGTGCTTTTGAGAACTTGTTAGTATATCCCATATTAAGAAAATTAGGAGTCAACATGACTAGGCTTCCAATTAAATTTTTACATCTTTTGAGGCCTTGCAAGTTTGTGGATAAATGGAATGGAGATCACAATTGGGGAGATTTCTATTATCATCTGAATTTCACTCTGATTAGAGTTTATGGTTGCTCCCTACCACCTCACATTTTACCATACATGGTACCAACATACATCTTACCATACAGGGTACCAGCAAGGATTGTTGTTATGGATTTTATATGGCAGCTCATGTTGATTGATAGGGAGCATTCTGCTCCACATAGGAAATGAATATTCATAGCTACAAATTTTATTTCTTCTGATTGAACAATTGGTAAGAGGGCATATGATGCTGTGAATGGATGGTTGATGCATTATAGAATGAATGTAGCCTTGTATAGATACATTGATACAGAAGGTTTCATAAAAAGTGCCAAGAAATTTTCACACCATCCATTCCAATCACTAAAGAACATCAACCATGTGAATAAGAGGATCTTATCAAGAACATCCTTAAAGAGGATGATATTTCAAGAAGAAAAAAAAATACCAAGAATTGATGGATTTAGAAAAACATCACAAAAAGAAAGGGATCCCATCTAGAGGTTATTTCCCTAGTATGTCATATCTACAAAGACTATATAAGATGACTGAATCATATGGCACACTATGTAACCAACTTGAAGAATAGATAGAGGTCCTAAAAAATAGGCATCCTCAAAGTAAAGTGATAGTAGTTACTCAGTTCATAGCCCACCATCAGTGGATCATCCATCTTAGAATGAGGAAAACATAATTGAATTGACACAAGGACATGAGGCTGAGGAAGTTCTTTAACCTCTAAAGAAAAAGAAAAAAGTAGAAATAGGGGACCCTTCTATTGTCAAGACATAGAGGAGGAAAAAGGACAAAGTGCACTATTCACTAAGACAAGGGTCTATGATCACCAATTGAGAAAGTTCATAAGAGAAGGAAAGAAAAAAATAGAAGATACTGATGAAAATGTTGAAATGCCTCTCTTACTCTGTCAGGATGAAAGTGAGTTATAGTAGGAAGAATTCTTGAAGGATGATGAATTCATAAAGAGTAAAGAATTCAAGGACTTCCTTATTTGGGCCAAGAAACAACAAGTAGGGAAACAAATGCAACTAGGAGGAGAATAGATTACATGTGAGGCATTGTAGGCCCTCCAAGAATATGATCCTAAATTTGAAAACATGATCCCTGGTGAAGCTAGAAAATTAGTAAATTCTAGTGGCATGCTCTTAGTAGAGGGATGGGATCGGGCTTCAACCTTCATCATTGATCAAATCAGAAGTCAGCCATATATAATTTTTTTGACAGAAACACAAGTGGGTGAAATGATTAAAGGGTGTGGTTATAATGCATAATCTCAATTCCTAGCTATGTGGGCTCTAGCTCCCAAGAACCAAAATCCATCACTAATAAATGTACAAGAGAAGATGGAAGGGGAAAAAATCATTTGGTCTATTCATAATATAGGGGATCTATAAATTTCATAGGCCTTAACTCAGGTTTCTCACCTCAATGAAGAAATTTTTTTACAAATTTCAAATAGATATTAGAAGCTATTTGATGAGACAAGTCTTATTGCAAAGGACAGAGAGCTAGGTTTGATAAACATCACTGCTATGGAGAAGATAATTGCATATCTAACTTAGAAGTTACAAGAGATCCCAAAAGTTGTTCCTGCTAAACTGAAAAGGCTGAAGATGCACTTGTACAAATAGAGAATGCATGGGATGCTCAGAAAGAAATAGAGAAAAAATATGCTGAGAAGAATAATGTGGCTTTAGAAGCCTTTCTGAATATTTTGAAATATAGAATTGACATCCTGAAGGATAAGGTTGATCTTGTTCATGGAGCCTACAACAAGTTTCCTAGCCTAAAAATTGAGGTTACCAGTTTTGTTTCAGTATTGAGCCCTTATTTTGGGACTTGGTCAGTTAGGACCAGTTTATTTGAAATGTTAGCATCCTTGTAGCCACTTAGGGTAGACCTACCAGAAATAGTCACACAAGTAGGTGATGAGATAGAACAAATTGGGGTAACCTTGTCCTTTTTCAAGGGCAAGGAAAATCAGATAGAAAATAGATTGAACATGTTTGGATCTGATTACAACAAGTTTATTCCTTCAATAAGGTTAGAGGACAATCAGATTGAGGTAGTGGAGATATGGAGAAAATAATTTGTTTCATTATTTCCTAGTAAAGAGGCATTTGTTTCTAACATCAATGAATTAGATATGGAAAGGTTCAATATAACCTTGGATGAGGCATTTACGGCTGAGACAAATTTCAATAAATTTGTGACAGGTGTTAATAGAATAACATATGCTAGATGGGAGAGGCAAAAGACACAATTAGAAATCATTCAGTGCTTTAATTGGCCTATAGAGGAAGATGTAGCATCATGGGATGTTCTTTCCAAGACCAAGAAAAAGAAGCTTGTGACAGCTGACTTTGACATACTAGATGAAGAGTGAAGAGGACACCTGGCACTTGATCTCTGAGCATAGGGAGGATACTTATCATAAAGACTAGTGTAAGTTAGCCTAAAATGGTAGTCACTAGGTCTCATTATAACTACATGTAGTTATCCAAAATATCAATAGACAAAGGTGCCATCTATTGAACATTTGAAGATCAAGTTTTATTGTTAAGAAGTTTTTTCTTTACATGGTTTAGATGTCCAATTATAAATTTTTCTTTTATTACCTTCAGGGTTAGCTTAGCCATCCAAAGCTTGTTGCATCCTTGATTTTTGAGGATTCCAAGATGGCTAATGCTCCATATATATAGCAAGTGGCAAGACATTGTAAAGGATGGTGAAATCACAATTGCGAGGCAGGCTTTTCAATTTTGTCTAGTTTTCAAAAGGGTTTTTGTCTATTTGGATGTGTTTGATAAGAAGGTTATTAATTAAATACAATGGAATTTCCTATTTTAGATCTTTGATGTCTTTTTTCATTTATGTTTCAGCTCTTGTATGTTTAATTTGTATGACATCTTAAATGTACCAGTTATAAGGTAACTGTGCTAATATTTGTGAGTTGATTTCAAGGAGGGATTAAATCTTGCAAATAGTTCGAGAGGATTAGGTCTTTCTGCAAGAATTTGATACAGAGATGTGAGAATGAGAGTATAGTTTGTAAGGAATTATCTCTAGGGTTTTATTTGTGTTCTAATTAATTTTTTTCTTTGTGAATGTATGTTCCATTATGAATTTTTGCCCGAGATTAGGCATTCGTCAAGTTTTTGAAAAGTAGTTCTTATCATCAATCAATTATAAAAAAATATTTTATATATGTTGTCAAGAACATAGATTTCTAAATAATTGTATTGAGAAGTACAATTTATTTTGGTGACACCTTGAATAGAGTATCAATAGTTTATCCTTCCTTAGTTAAGTTCTACAAAAATAAGAAGTATGGATGCCCTTAATACACTAACAATAGCTCTTTTTAAGTTCATGGTTTGGCTTATTAATCTCTGGATAAGGTTAATGATGTTCATCTGTAGGATGTCTTGTAAACAGTTGTAGTTTAAGAAAAGAGTGAATCAGTTTTTCCACTGTTAGGTTTCCTGAGAATTAGTAATCTATGAAAGGTAAACCTGCCTGAGTTTGTGGAGATCAAAGTGTAGAAGGATTATTTCCTTGTTAATTATCCTTTTCCCTATATGAATCAAGAATTGGGAATTTGAGATTCAATATTGATAAGCTACATAGTGATTCAACAAGAAAAAGTGCTAACAGTACACTTGTAGGGAGAGAAGGAATAATAGGATTAGGAAGACTCACTTGTGGAGGATTAATATTTTGCATTGAATTTTTTATGATAGGTGGAGAATAAATGGATACTCTAGGAACATAAGTAGAGATAGGAATAAAGGTGTCAACACTAGTAGTAGGTGGAGCAAAGCCTAAATAAGGAGAAAAATCTCTAATAGGCTTGACATTGGTATCAATGAGAAGAGAGATAATATGAAAAATTTCAATTTCATGTTCATCATTATTAATGACTTTACTTAAACCTTCTATAATATAAATGACTTCCAGGTTAGATTTTTGTTGTCCTAGCCATTGTTCAAATTTTTCAAAGTCATACAAAAAAATTTGGACTTGCACAGGAGGACCCATTAAAGCATCATCTTCATCATGGGAAGAATGGGAAGATATTTTCTACATGATAGGATTAATTTTAGTAGTATGCATGTCAGTCTCATCAATATGCTTAGAAAAAGAGGGCTCAACATCAGAGGAACCCATAAACTCTATGACTTATTCTAATCAGAAGGTTATCGGTTAGGCTCAAAGTGATAAAAATCATGTACAAGGGAATGAAAGGTAAAATAAATGCAATACAATTAAGAGATTTGAAATAAATATGCAATTAAATAAAATAGACTCTTTTATGAAAAACACATTTAGCTATCATATTTAAGCATATAATGTAAAGCATACACAAGTGGATGTGAAAGTATAGATCTAGACACATAAAAGGTAGAAAATATGTAATATAAATAGTGACTAACATGATACATACAAATTACATCTAGATATAATAAATCTAGGAATGTGGATCTAACACCAAAATTAGAATAGAAATGTTATAAGTTAGGTTCACGAAAATGTATTATATAAAATGGTAAGTAATGCTAGGATGTAGATCACTAACCAAATTATAGGATACATTGAAATACAAACCCACCCTTAAACAAATCGAATTAGCACAACCAAAGTGATAAATGGGTGTTAATACAAGACCTAGGTAAAAGGGGGATATGTGTATTTCTTATAGATAATGTGTTTGATATGTGATATGTAAATGTGAAAAATGATTAAAGAAAAGTATATATGACCTATATAAAGTAAGTGAAAAGGGAAAATAGATAGAATGGACTGACCTTGAAGTTAGAAGATTAAAAATAACCTTCAGATCTAAATTTTACTATCATTGGAATGCCAACATTAGATGTAACTCTAGATCAAGGACTCTAATGTCTTTTACTGTCTATTGTGCAATTCTCAATCAAAAAGTGCATGACAAGGTCAACTTGGTCAACCTAGTCTTGAATAATATTATAAAAGTTGACCTAGTCCCTATAGCTCAAAATATGATGAAAATTTTGAGCACCCGTGATTAATTTAGAGATTCCTGAGTCTAGATCTAAGTCTCCCAAAAATGTTCGCACACATGTAAAAGAAGTGGAAAGGTTGTGGAAATGGGTTTTTTAGGAGTAAAAGTTTGCAACACAACTAAGAAGGGGGGGCGTGAATCAGTTGTGACACAAATTATTAAACATTAAAATTTGTAAACAAAACATTCATCCAAATGATAACACAGTAAATTCCAACACAATAACACAATCCTTTGTTGTCGAGGAAACCCTATTAAAGGTTAAACCCTAGTGGGAATTAGCACCCACAAATAATGTATTGAGAGTATAGTATCCCTATTAAAAGATTTATCTTTGTTAGGAGCTTATTGATGCTTTACAGTACACAATCAATGTTAAAGGAAATACCTTGTTAGGAGTTAAGAGTAATAGTGGGCTCACTGCCTATGCACACTACCTAAAGAAGGTTAAAGCCACCCTCAAGGACTTACAATCTGAAACACAAGTGTATATAGAAAGTGTACAATCTAGTGAACTATCTAATAGAAATTGTCCTTGCTTGGTCAGTTCCATTGAAGTAACACAATCACAAACTCTTCTTTACATCTAGTAGACAAACATGTTTGCATCTTCCATACTTCTCTATCTCTATCAATCACCTCTTCGACACACACTTCTTTTCAAAAGAAAAGATCTCCCATATATACCCTATTAAAATAATTGATTAGGTAGGCCAATTAAGCTTTCCCAATACACAAATAATTATTTAACTCCTTTTTAAGATACACATGGTACCTATAAAATGTAAACATCAATCAAATTCATTAAATATAATTCAAGATCCGTAATCCACACTCTCAATCCATAATACACGTGACATCTCTGAAGTCAGCCCCAAATAGGTCTCCTCTAGAACACATGCCACAACTAACATACCAATAGTCTGATGACTTACAACCCATAACAAATATTCCTTAAAATGTCTTTTGCCATCCCTTAATCTTGCATAACCTGAATCCATGTCACTCGTAAATGATACTCAAAACACAGAGACTAACTCTGTCAAACATCACTATCACCATCCAATATCTAATCTTTACTAAAACATCTATAACTCATTGAATATATTCTATTAAGTTGTGTGACCTTAGAAATAAGATCACCACATATCATTTTACATATCACTATCTTCACTCATTCTGAATCAACCATATAGTACTCATACACCTTTTTCAGTCATAAAGCAATAGTTATAACCAGTCTATTCTTACTTAATATAATCATATGTTGACATAAGTGACAAAACATGAATACCAACAACACCATCCCAATTCCAACAGGGTTTGGCTTGGTAAAACCCGTATTTAGGAATTAACTTTGAAATGAAATGTAGATTGCATAAAGGAGATTAATGTAAATAAGATAAATGTTAGATTCACCTTCCATGAAAAGATCTCATGGATAGATTTTATGATCCATCAAATTCGTGAAGATTCTTGTATGTGAAGATCTTGGAATGAAATGTAGAATCAAGGATGCCTTCACACATGCTTAGATCCATGATCATAAATCCTAGATCTAGAATTTTGGAATACTTTATATTCTCAATGGAGAAGGGGAGAACAATAATGGATGTTTGGATCTTGTGGTTTTATTGAAAATTCCTCTACTTGTCCCTCATGGGAGAGACAATTGACTTTTCTTGAATGGATCTTGAAGGAATTGAGACTTGGAGATCTTAAATATGATGCTTGCCTTCAAATCTTGAATCCAAATTCTCAATAAGCTTGATTGCACTTTCTCTTGAAATCACCAATAGCATGTACTTGAATGTCTTGATTGTGTATATAATGGATTGTATGTCAAAATAAGAGGAGTTGTCCTTTAATAGTCATTTTAAGAGTTAGTTTATATCAAGGCCAACCATAATTAAATACCTTGTAATTAAACCTCATCATTGGGCCTCAAACCAATTTTAGGCACAAAAACTGATGACAAGGTTGACTTTCCTGACCTAGTCCTAGACAAGGTTGACCTCGACAACCTAGTCCAGGTAACTTTACCTCAAAAATTTTTGGAATCTAGAGGATTATGACAAAATGTGGAGGAAGAAATTAGAGGTTGATGGGATTAAGCATAAAGGATATTTGGACCCTAAAATCACCAAAATGGGGTCTAATAGGTCTTGGAGCCTGCAATTATGGGTGCTAGATTTTTAGGATGGTACACTATGGTGGGGCTCAAAAATGATGGATTTGATATCTGTTCATTTTCACCAACTAAATAATTCAACCATGATTTTGATTTGAATCCTTGCAATTTATGTTAGTAAACCAAGGGTGGTAGGCCCAAATCTAAAACTTCAAATTAATCTAAATTATGCGATTTGCTCAAAAGATCAATAATTAACAATATATGAACTTAAAAAAAAATATAATTATAAAAACATATAACATTATAATGATATAAAAATGAAGTTAAAATTTAATAAGCTTTAAAATATAATGCTAAAACAACAATGTCAACAAATAATAAGACCAGTGCCTAATCAATACTTGGGCTAAAGAGTCAGGAATACTTCTAATCCTATGCACAATTCAGAGGCGGTTTTATGAAAACTTATTACATACAGAACAAGACCATCATTCCATGGAATTCTACTTGAAATATGATTTAATTTATAATTTAAAGTTAGTTCAATTGAATTTAACTCAATTATAGAGACCAATTGAATAGAAGAAAGTGAAATAGATACAACCTTCTACTAATAATTCAAACTTTAAACTAAAATCAAATCATGAAATCAAGAGAATAGAACACAGTGGAATAATCTATTTCTAGATAAACCTAAAGACTAACTAGAAACAATAAAACTTATAACCTCAAGAAATAAAGAAAAGGCACTTATCTTTTATTAATTATTTTTAAAAAAAGTACTTATGAGTTTGACATTGCAGTAGTGAGTCCAATTTCTACTAAGAGTTTTTTCAAAGAAAATTATTGCCACCTTTCACCTTGGTCCTTGTATCCATATTTATATGTTTTTGAATGGATGCAAACAAGCTTCGGACCAAGACATTGTTACAAAAAAAACCTAATCACTAACTACAATGTTTTAAAATTACAATGTACAACCATTTAATAATTAAATAATCAAGTTTGATATCTTTAAAATATCTATCCTCCTTTTTATCCCGCAAAGTTGCTTTACAAATTTGGAGTCTTGTTTGGTTCAAAGCTCCTGCACATAAATGAAATTGTTAAGTACCCCAACCAATTAAATTTAATTCATAATTAAGTTCATCTGGAGAATAATAATAAAAACTTTATATTTCTCCTTAAATTATTTATTTTCAAAGAATAGATATTTTAGTGAAATGTTATCAAACATAAATATTTATACTCTCAAGATTAAAAATAAATTAGTCAAAGCATATAATTAGGGTTTAAAATTTTTACATTCTTTTTAAAATAAAACCCTAATTAATTATGTATTTCACAAATTTAAATGCATTGTTAAAATGATATGTTTGTTTTAAAAAAGAAAAGACATAAATCACCATATTAAAGATAAAAGATAAAGAAATCCATTCATATTTATTCACCCTAATGATTGATTTCAAAATTTACTATAGGGTAAAATACTCTAGGTATATCTTTTCTCTTTAACACATATTCTCAAGAAATAGAATAGAGCAATTGGTTAGGGGGGAATGGGTAGTTAGGTATTTAAGGGTTGGCTTGACAGGTCGAGTGTTCAACTCCTGATCGCCACCCTTTTATTCAAAATAAACATTTTACTTTTATTTCTTTTTCTTTTCAAGTAGGAAATATTTGATTATTTAAGTAAGCAATTTGAAATCTAGAAAATTTACTCTAAACAATTATTGATATATTCAAATATACATTTCCCTAATTAAAAATAAAATTTTACTCTATAATAGATTTCATTTGCTTGACAGGGATAAACATATTTTGTGTTTAAAAATATGAGTATAATTTCTTAAAAAATAATACTAAATAATAATAAAATTTAGCAATAGAAGATACTTCCCTATCAAATTTGAACTTGAAAATTTAGGTGTCAAAAGAGGCTCCAATTGGGGACGTGTGTCCATACATCGGCACAATGAGAATCCTATTATCTCTAGTATGAAAGGGTAAAATCAAACTAAAAGATTCACAAGTTTAGAAGATAATTCCTGTTAGAATAGTCCCAAAGGATAACTGAGAGGGGGAGGGGGGTGAATTAGTTATCAGTAACTTTAACTTCTTTTCACTTATTAATCTAGATTAACACAAAGTAAATACACATTCAGATAACACAGTACATAACACCATAATTTGATTACGGGGAAACCAAATGGTAAAAACTCCAGTGGGAATTAGCACCCACAATGAACTATACTGGTTGATAGTAATCCCTGTTAGAAGATCATGCAACCCTGTTAGGAGTTGTTCTTTACAATGCAACAAGTATAGTGACCTGGTTAAGGGTCTGATGTTATTAGGAGTCTTTTACAAATAACCCTGTTAGGGGTGAGGACTCACCATCCAAAAGCTCACTGCTTTAATGGTGAAGGCTACAACCTTTAGAAGAACAGATATACACTATATTTGATGATGAACTGTAGAGTAGACCTATTGTCTTGATTAGTTCTAATGAATTATAATCTTCAACTGCTTCTTCACATAGATCCTTGATGAATGAAACAAGATGAATGAAACAACTCTGATATTCTACTCTATACTTTTTCTGTCTCTTTTCTTATCATTCACACATTGCATTCATGAATGACCTACTATAAGTATCTTATCCATAGTAGACGGTCATGATAGCTCTTAAAAACACTTCAACAACATCTTGGTCAGCTTAAATAAGCACGCAAACAAAATTAAGTCTGCACAAGTCAAACTGAATAGATGTGATGCTTCACTAAGTCGGCTTCACCAAATCAACTCAAACAACATGATCTTGATGTAACATGATAAGTGTGATTAAGAAAAGATAGTTACCTCATAACTAACCATGAAAATAGTCATGCATATCCTGAAGATAGGCGCAACTCAAGAAACATTTCAAATACATCGGCTCTGTATAGATACACTTCCAGAACTGTAACTGCCAATAACAGAATTACACAACTTGACTCAAACAACATATCTAGGCCTATGTGCATGAACATAACATTACCAGCATGTCTACAACATAGATATAACCATGCAAGGCTTGATATCATCATTCTGATAAGTTCATATAGACACTGTTGTATATTATATGGTGTCATCAATGACAAACATATAATCAACTAACTGAACAAAATCAAATCTTCAACAATCTCCCCCTTTGACATTGATGGAAACATATGATATTAAAAACAACCTTTGATCATGGTGTCCTCTTTCTTTTACAATCTTCTCAATATCCTCATCAAAGATTCATCTACACTGTTGTAGTTCTTCTGACTGTTTTTATATTTCACATATATACTTCCCCAGAGTATATGCTCCTTTATAGTACATACTCCCCCTTGGACATCAATGGAAAAGGGTGCCATAAACCATTAGGCATAGGTACTACTCCAGAAGTAGAGTATTCAACCATTCAACAGTCACACATGACTGATGTTCTTTCTGCTTTCTCTAATCAGACTTAGGAGAGGGAATTACTCCCAAATTCTCCTTGAGATACTCAAAAGTATCCTTTGCTAAAGGCTTTGTGAAAATATCTGCCAACTGTTCTTTTGTGGCCACATAGTCTAATTTCACTTCTTTGTCTGCAACCTTTTCTCTCAGAAAATGGTACTTGATCTCTATGTGTTTTTTCTTTGCATGCATCATAGGGTTCTTAGACATGTTAATAGTACTAGTGTTATAATAAAGAATAAAAATAGGATAATCAACCTGAATACCAAAGTCTTTAACCATCTGCTTGATCCAAACCATGGTTGTACAATTCAGTGCTACTGCAACATATTCAAATTTTTATGTTGAATGAGAAATATAGTTTTGCTTCTTGCTTATCCAATAAACCAACCTATCTTCAAGATATACTGCTCCTCCTAAAGTACTCTTCCTGTCATCAATACAACCTACCCAATCTGCATCTGTATACACATGAAGTTGTATATTCTTTGATTTAGGATACCATAAACCATAGTCTACAGTTCCCTTGAGATGTCTGAATATCCTCTTGATTTCCATTAGGTGATTCTACTTGAGTTCAGCTGCAAATCTTCCAACAATGCCAACTACATTAGATATTTCAGGTCTAGATTGAGTTAGATAAATGAGTTTTCCAATCGTAGATTTGTATAATGTTTTGTTAAATGCTATGGAGTCATCATCTTTTGAAAGCTTACTTCTTGTAATCATAGGAGTGCATACTGGCTTGCAATCCTCCATCTTGAGATTCTTCAATATTTCTTTCACATATTTTGACTGATTAATGAATATTCCTTTATTTGTCTGTTTTGCATTCAGTCCCAAAAAGTATTTTATAGGACCAATCATGGTCATTTCAAATTCATTTTGTATTTGTTTTGAAAATGTTGCACTAAGCTTGTCATTACCTCCAAATATAATTTCATCAACAAATATGACAACTAGTTGTAATCCATCAGGTGTTTCTCTTGTGAACAAGTTACAATCTGCTGCTCCTTTCTTGAATCCAATCTCGGTAAGATAACCATCTATTCTCTCATACCAAGCTCTTGGGGCTTGTTTAAGTCCATAAAGTGCTTTCTTCAATCTGCATACCATGTCTGGTCTATCTGAAAGATTAAATCCTTCAGGCTATTCTATGTAGACTTCTTCCTTCAAGTCACCATTCGGAAAAGCTGATTTTACATCCATTTGATAAACTTTCAAGTATTTGAATGCTGCATATGCCAAAAACAATTTAATGGCTTCCAGTCTGCTCACAGGGTCAAATGTATCTATGTAGTCTATTCCTTCTCTCTGTGCATATCCTTTACATACCAATCTTGCTTTGTTTCTTACTACTATACCTTATTCATTCATCTTGTTTCTGAAGATCCACTTTGTTCCAATCACATTTTTGTTACTGGGTCTAAGAACCAATTCCCATGTGTCATTCTTGATTATCTGATCTAGTTCTTCTTTCATTTCATTCTTCGAATTAGAATCATTACAAGCATATTCAACACTTAAGGGTTCAATCTGTGAAAGTAATCATAATCAAGTATAATCCTGTTCCTCCTTTTTGTAATCCCATTATGGTGAGGGGTTCTAGGGGCACTCAATTGTCTTTTAATTCCATGTTCTTCACAGTAATCATAAAACTAGTTAGAGGTGAACTCTCCTCCTCTATCTGATCTTCAACATTTTAGTTTTACTATTTGATTCATTCTCATCCTTAGCTTTGAATATTTTAAACTTATCAAAGGCTTCAGACTTCTCCTTTAAGAATGCAACCCACATCATCCTAGAATAATCATCAACAAACAAAATGAAATACCTTTCTCTGTAATATGATCTTGTTTGAGGAGGATCACATAAGTTTGTGTGTACTAAGTCCAATTTGTTTTCAGCTAAGTTTTGCTTGCTTTTGAAAGAACTCCTTACATGCTTACCCATAACACATTCCATATATATTGTGTCAACTGGTCTTGCAATACCTGGTAGGTCTCTAACTGCCTTGACATTACTAATCCTTACTATATTATCAAAATTGATATGACATAGTCTCTTGTGCCATAACCAACTATCATCCACCTTTGCAAAAAAACAACTAACATCTGAATTGAGTTGAAAAAAATTACCTTTTGTTTTAGATCTTGATGCAATCATGTCTCTGTCCTTATTGTTAATGATGCACTTGTTGTCTTTGAACTCTAGATGACAACCTTTGTCAAGTAGCTTTCCAACACTTAGCAAGTTATGATGTAATCCATCAACATACAGAACATCATATATCTTGTTCTTTCCATCCAAGGTGATAGAACCTCTGCCTATGATAGGTTTAGGAGTGTTATCTCCAAATCTAACCATACCACCTTTGTATTTGTCTAAATGAACAAATCTATCTTTATCACCAGTCATATGATGAGAGCATGCACTATCAATTATCCAATCAGTCCTAATGTCTACTTTGGAAATTAGGGCTAACTCTTCTTCTTCTTTTTCATCTGCAATGTCCATTTCATTGAGAAAATTCTCCATGTCTCTAAGGGAAATGAATCCAATTTCATCTTCTCCTGAATCTTCATCAGTTACACCTTCTTTAGCATGGTAACATTCCTTCTTGTATTTAGGCTTGTAATCAGATCTAAATTTTTTGAATCTTGTGGGACACCTAGATGCAAAGTGACCAATCTTGTTGCATGAAAAACATTTGAATGGAAGTTGTCCTTCATACTTTCCTTTTCCTTTCTTTTCTCTTTTAGTAATCATGGAAATAACATCTTCTAGTTCTTCATCAACTTCTTCTTTCTCTCTATTGCTAGAGATGTGTGAGGATTTCTTACCATGGACTGAGGCTTTGAAATTTGTTTCACTTTTAGGTTTAGTCTTCAACCTTGATATCTCAAATGCAGAGATCTTACTAATCAAAGTCTCTCTTTTGAAGTCTTTACAAAACTGCATGGTCTCATCTAGAATCTTGATCTTGATTTCATAGTCTATTGTCAATGTAGTCATCAGCTTGTCCATTATGTGTTCTTCTAAAATTTCTCCACCATTGTTTCTAATTATAGACATTGTTTCATTTATCCTTTGATTATAAGCTCTAATTTTTTCTTCAGGTAACATCTCAAGATTATTGTATTTCTTTTTTGATGTCTTCCTGCGCACATTCTTAGCTTGAATATATCCTTCAAACATATCTTCTAAATACTTCCCTATGGTATAAGCTCTGTCAACTTTCTTGATGTCAAAAAATTCACTATCTGATAAGGCACTAATGAGGGCTTCTTTGGAAATAGCATTGGTTGTGAATACCTCCTTCTGTTTACTTGTAGCATCATCCTTTGTAAGGTCTTTCCGAGATGGAATATCAACTTCTTGTGTAGAAATCTCAAATATCTCAAAGCCAACACACTAAAGATGTGTTATCATTTTTTTCTTCCAATCTAAATAGTTCTCTCCATCAAACTTAGGACTTTCTTTTTTGAAAAATTCCATCTGATCTACCTTAAGCTATTAGGATTTCTCTCCAAGGCACTTGGCTTTGATACCAATTATTAGAATAGTCCCAAAGGATAATTGAGAGGGAGGGGGGTGAATCATTTATCAGTAACTATAACTTCTTTTCACTTATTAATCCATATTAACACAAAGTAAATGTACATTTAGATAACATAGTACATAACGCTACAATTTGATTACGGGGAAACCAAATGGTAAAAACCCCATTGGGAATCAACACCCACAATGAACTATACTAGTTCATAGTAATCCCTATTAGAAGATCATGCAACCCTGTTAGGATTTGTTCTTTACAATGCAATAAGTATAGTGACCAAGTTAAGGGTCTGACACTATTAGAAGTCTTTTACAAATAACCCTGTTAGGGGTGAGGACTCACTGTCCAAAATCTCATTGCTTTAATGGTGAAGGCTACAACCTTCAGAAGAATAGATATACACTATATCTGATGATGACCTATAGAGTAGACCTGCTATCTTGATTAGTTCCAATGAATTGTAATATTCAACTACTTCACATAGATCCTTGATGAATGAAACAACTCTGATATTCTGCTCTGTACTTTTTCTGTCTCTTTTCTTATCATTCACACATTGCATTCACAAATGAAATACTATAAGTATCTTCTCCAAAGTAGAAGGTCATAATGGCTCTTAGAAACACTTCAACAACATCTTAGTTAGCTTAACTAAGCACACAAACAATATTAAGTCTCCGTAAGTCAAATTGAATAGACGTGACGCTTCACTAAGTCAGATTCACCAAATCAACTCAAACAACACGATCTTGATGTAACATGATAGGCACACTTAACCAAAGATAGTTAACTCGTAACTAACCATGAATACATTAATTTATATCTTGAAGATAGGTGCAACTCAAGAAACACGTCAAATACATCAGCTCTATACAGATACACTTCCAGAACTATAACTGTCAATAACAAAATTACACAACTTAACTTAAACAACATATCTGGACCTGCATGCATGAACATAATATTACCAACATGTCTACAACATAGATATAATTCTGCAAAGCTTGATATCGTCATTCTGATAAGTTCATACAGACGCTGCTGTATATTATATGTTGTCATCAATGACAAACATACAGTCAACTAACTAAACATAATCAAATCTTCAACACTTCCTACTTCAAGAGAAGAAAGGTTTTAGGTATTGACCATGGGTTGGAAATTCTTGAACAATCTCATCAATGTCTTGTAAGTAGTAAGAATTATTCCTTTTTTTGATGCAACCATATTAGGTCCTAACCACGAGGTTGTTAGTAATAACTAAGAGGGAGGGTGAATCAGTGGCCTCAAAAATGTTCCAATAATCAACCCAAAAACTTGGTACCACAATATTAAGCCTTTGGTTATATTTAGTCCTATAAGATGAATGCCTTCAAGTACATTTATAAAATTACTACTACCTGAAATGCTTTGTAAAAACTTATACTTTATGTTTACCCAATAGGAGTCTGTTAATTTACCGAAAGATAGTAAATTATCAAGAGTATACTGATCAATCCAGTTAAGCTATGTGTAATGCAAAACACTAAAGTAATGAATTATAAACACAATGACACATGGATTTTTAACATGGAAACCATGTTAAGGGAAAAAACCACTTGGGACCGATAACCCAAAATTTTCACTCTTCTAAAGTGAGCTCGGTGAAGAGCCAACCCTGTTAAAGGTTATTGTTGCCCAAATTTTCCATCCTATGCAAATTGGCCTGTTTTTGCCCTCACATTCATACTCATTCTCTGAATTTCTTGGCTTCTACTCTTTCTCAGGGTTTCTTTATTTAAATTCTATGATTGTCGTGCAATAAGATGGTCAGAACCCTTTTTATCATGTTTTTTATCTCATCACGCAATCGCGAGTTGTTTTTAAGTTGTCATGTTCCATCCATGAGTTGGCGATGAGCTGCAATAAGAAGTCATCATGCAGTCGCGATCAGTTCAAGTCTAGGTCTTTAAGTCCTATGACTGGGTGATGAGGTGTTTTAAGGGGTGAATCACGCAGTCGCGATATCTCATGGCAGTCAATGTTTTAGTTGTGCGAGTGCGCAACGAGGACACAACATGCAGATTTTAAATTGCAGTTGCTCAGTCGCACATATGGTTTTCACGGTTCTTAAGGGTCCACGACCGAGTGACCCATGTGATTGTTTAACTCATCACGCACTCGCTAATGTTTATAGATGATAGAATTCAAGCTTGTGACCATGCGATGAGTTATAAGGAATGGAGGTTGGCGCTCAGTCGCCGAGCAACTTAGAAAAGGAAAAAAGGACCTGCGAGTGTCCGACGAGCAGAAGGAAAAGGGCATCGCATAGTCGCCAGACATTAAGGATTAGAGAAAGATAGTGCATGGGTGGGTGACTATAGAAAAGGGAATCTCATCGCATACTCGCAGTAAAGGGTAAGGCAAAATTTTAAAGCTTGCGAGTTGGCAATCGAGTAGAAAGTGGATGCTATCGCCCACTCGCGTACAGGTTGGAGGCAGAGTCAAAGTCAGGGTGAGTGTGCAACCGAACCGGATGTGTGATGGAGAAGCGAATGTCGCTCAGTCACCGAGGTTCAAGTAGTATGAATTATTAGCTTGCAGGGGTGTGACAAGCTACTAGTGAAGACTGCATCACTCATTTTCATGTATAAAAAAACAAAGTATGAAAGTGGTGTGGGTGTGTGACAAGCATAAAATGAGTTAAGAATTAAGATGTCACTCACTCGCAAGGATCTTCCCAGAAGTAAAAATGTAATAGCAATGCAGACAGAGCTATTGAACTATTTGAGCAGATTTTATTAAAGAGGTCGATGGTGCATTCCTTTGCATTCATCGTATGTTCAGATGCCAGCATTGTCTGTCGATCTCTGATTAGATTTGTTTCAATATCGGTAACGAAAGAAGAGTCAGAGTGAGACAAGTCAAAGAAAATAATGCTAGAAAGATCAGATTTTCTTAAAAGATCAGCTTTGAAAAGATCAGAGGTTTTAGTTGACAAAGTCTGCGCAAGAGTTATTGCATTCCAGAGACTTGTGTGACTCTTCTAGAGGGATAAGACTGCTTCTGAGAAGGAGCATTTATGTTGATATTTTGAAGGGATGACTTTCAGGGCTAAGCAATGGCGGGACAGGCCAAAAAATCTGATCCAGAAGTTATTGCTCCCTAGAATGCAGTTGGCAAAAAGGCATAAGTATGAGTTGAGGACTCAAATTAAGGGAGGTTCATTTGTGTAAAGGAGGGAAGCCCACTTTTGCAAGGAAGTCATCTTTTCTCAGAAAGCCATCTGTGGTATTTGTTATACCCTCTAGTTCTTCTACTCTTTGTAATCTCCCATTGATGATTAAGATATTCTTGACGTACTTGTGATATTTGTTCTATCCCTGTCTTCACTATCTCAATTATCTCTTATTGGATTGAAGTTTATGAATATTGTTAATGGAAATTGGGGTTCCTCGTCCCTCTCACTTCTGTGCTTTTGTGTGTTACTGTGTCTAATATGATTTTAGATGTTTTTTGGGTATACTACAACCCCTAGCAGTCTTGTCTCATTCCTACACCTAGTTGCCGAAAAGGATGTTTGCTTGCAGGTCATAGGTCGAGTCTTTTGTTCAGACCTTCCTATGAAATACTTATGCAAGCCTATCTAGTGAGTTGTGACTTATTAGACCCGATTCCTCCATTGGTTTCATTCCTCTATATTGAAATTTGAACCCTAATTTTGGTGCATCACCTAGTAGGTAGTTTTTCTTTCAATTATTTCCCTTTCCATGCAATTCTTCTAACTCTTTTCCCCTCAAGTTTACCTTCCTATTTAGAAGCAAGCTAAGGTGATTATCCAAGAGGAACCAGCCTAGAATCTGGAGGTCTCCTCTCAGTTAGCAGAGGTCCCAAAACCTAGAGATGATTCCCTTGTTATACTAGATTATCAAGACCAAGAGAGCTTGAGATCAGAGGTGCAAATTCAGTGTATAACATTTATGGCACGCCCGGTGGGACCGTAAAAGAAGTTCATTACAAAAGATTATGTTATCTCTGATATGCAGGTCACATAATACAAACTTTTAAGAAGTTGTTCTGACGAGTATATCTGGCGACTCCACTGGTTTCAAAGCTTCAGGCCAGCCTTGTTTAAGGTATATGAGAAAGATTGCAACTAGGAGCTCAAAGCCCACTAAATTTTAAGAGTTGCCCTTGAAGAGAGGTCACAAAGGCAGGTCAACTCAAAGGGAGTCCCCTGCAAGGAGAGTTCAGTCTACACCTCCTGATTCATTGGAAAAAGGACTTTTTTCTTTTCATCACAGAAGAAGAGGAAGATCTCTAACCAGGGATCTAGAGGAGGAAGATTCAAGCACAACTCATATTGTTGTGTATCTTCAAGTTTCAGCTCCTGCAATGGATAGAAATTTTGCCTTTGCACCTTTCAATCAAGGGATCTCGTTAAATTTCATAGTGCATCATGATGTTCCCTTGGTGGCATTAAAAAGCTTGCCCGATTTCACAGGTGAAGGGCATACCACAACCTTTGAGCACATAAGAGATGTGACTACCATCTATAGCATCCACAACATTACTCAAGAGGATGTAGCCACCAAGTTATTAGCAGCATCTCTAAAAGGTAAGGCTCTTGAATGGTTCAGAACTTTACTTGTTGGGTCTATTACTTCTTGGGATGAATTAGGGGATGCATTAAGTAAGCATTTTGAGG
>MU226468.1:434660-495407 GCA_018584345.1 Thuja plicata
TATATATATATATATATATAATTTAAATCAAATATATATAATAACACCTTTCAAAATGATTTACCCTATTATGATATTTCACCTTGCTAATTTTATGACAATTTAAATGATGCTAAAGAAAAAGTATTATGTTTCTAAAAATCCAAATCTTATTTTAATGTAAAATCTTTTAATAGCACATAAGATAAAAGTAATGATATAATATGGTTTTCTTTAACAAATAATTTGAAGAAAACACATAGACTAACTGGTTAGAGGGGGGAGGGGTAGGTAGGTAGGAAAAAGGGTTGGCTTGAGAGGTCAAGTGATCAACTCCCGATCGCCACCCTTTTATTCAAAATGAATATTTTACTTTTAAATTTATTTCTTTTTGTTTTCAAGTAGAGAATTATTAATTATTAGAGTAAGCATTTTAAAATCTAAAATTTTACTCTAAACAATTATTGAAATTTTCAAAAGAATATATACTTCCCTAATTGAAAATAAAATTTTACTCTATAATGGATTTCATTTGCTTGACAAGGATAAACATATTTTATGTTGAAAAATATAAGGAGAATAATTTCTTTAAAAGATACTACTAAATAATCAAATAATTTAGCAATAGAAGATACTTTTGTTGAGATCAATGGGAAGTAGTAATGAGAGGGGAGGGGTGAATCAGTACCTCTAAAATTTTTAACACTTTTCACCTTACTTCATTAGCAATCAATGTTTATTGTATTACCGACCAAATATAATGTTCTTTCTTATGCATGTAATATTAATTCATAAACTTAATTTTATGTAAAATTCATAGAAACATTCATGAAAGTAATAGATACATAACACAAGATATGATATCACAGAAAACTCCTAGTAGGAAATAAAAACTACGGTGAGGATGGCACCCACAAAACTTCACTATCAACAGATTGGAAGGGAGCTCGTTAAGGCTTACAATTTGATCACTTCTGATGATATACCCTGTCAGGAGTATTAATGTGGAGACCTGTTAGGATCTACTATGTTAAGAGCTTTAAAAACACTAATGTAGTGTGCACTAAGTTAAGAGCTGTATAATGGGATTGTTAAATCCACCTTCCTTGAAAGGATTTCTTAAGTGTACTACACTTGTTAGAATGTGTACAATATGTTTGACCTGACTATATGCAATCTTTAATTTTTGAGCACAGATCCATTAAAGCTTATAGAGTATGAATATCACCTATAGTGATTTATTAATACCTTTTCCTGCTTGTCAGTAGCCTTGGTTCCTATTCTTGAAAACTGATTTGATCTTTGTCTGTGCTTCTACATGAATTATCTTGTCAGAATCTTAGATTCTCTCAGAGGCTACAATCATCATTGAACAACATGTTCACAATTGATTGAGCATCTATTTATACAATTTCTTTGACCTATTCTAGAATCACGCATTGCACTGTTACCTCTAGATCCAAGGTATATAGCTTGACCTTTATCCTTTAGTTTGCATGTTTTAAATTAGTTAGAATGATAAAAACAATAACAATTACATTTCTTTTCCCTCAAGTAATGGATTTAAAAATAAATCAAGAAGCTAAATATAAAACTTCGGTGATTTATCTGACGTGGAAGTTGTAACACCCCAAAATTGGCATCTTGCAACCCTAACCAATTTTGTTGCATTTGTTATTCTTCTAGATCATCAAATTCCTATTGTACTAGGAAATTCTAAGTTTTTGACTGACTCTACTTGACCTGAGTGTCAAATGTAGAAAATCCTAACTCTGCATTAATCATACATCATGCTTAATTCCTAAAAATCTATTGGCTAAACAAGTCTTATGATCAAATTAATTTAATTATAAAGTCCTAGCATTTTAATTAAATTAAATTCACCCTCTTTAGCTAAGACACATGAAAAGGAATTAAATTATATTTAATTATTAAATAAATATCCTCATTTCAATAATTGAATTTAATTATTCAGATAATTGAGAAAAAGTAATTATGAGGTCATATTTATCTAATTAATTGAATATTCTCTCAAAAATCTTTCTTCTGTTTAGAAATAGTATCTTTGAATTAATTATTCTTTAAAGAGAAAGAAAATAATTAATTCAAATAAAACAGAATTAAATCAAAGAAAGACAATAGTTAAAGCAGAAAGAAAACAATTTATTGTATTCTTTTGAATAAAGCTTTCTAATCTGAACTGGCTTTTCTATCTGTTTTATTTCAAAGAGGAAAGTTTCTATTCTGATCATCTCAGAGTCTATAAGAGAACTCTCATTCTTCATTCAAAACCCCCACTGAATTTAGCATTGTTAGAATACTGAATTATTGTCTCATTTTCTTGATAAGCTCATATAGAATAACTTCATTTTTACAATAGAATAACTTCAATTTCTAGAATAATGACATTTAGCAATCATGTTTAGATTATCTTACATCTTTCAATTCTAGAATAACTATGCATTGCATTGCATTCATCATGATAAATCCTTCATTCCTAGATTGGTCTATGGTTGTGAGACTCTTGTTCTGAGAGAAATTTCAAAAACCTCGTATGGATAGAAGGCAACAAGTCGAATCATGCAAGCAGACAAGATGAATAATCTCATATTCATTCTTGTGTGTACCTGGTGAAGAAGGACTATGTTGAAGTGTATGGTGAATTAAACAAGCCAAATTTACCACATACATTTATGGCACCCACCGTGGAGCAGGTACATTTCTGTTCTGGCCTCATTTTATTTCAAAGTTTTCATTTTTTTGCATTTTGTCTGTACTTCCATACAAGTTCTATTTTACTTTCGTGCAAACTTTCTTTTCATCTCACGCGAACTTTCTAGTTCTTCGCGTGACCTACAACACTTCTTCATGTCATCTAGAATACTTTATCATATGAAACTATAGTCCAGAGCTTTCAGTTTGATATTTTATTATCTCAATTTTCTAACCACCTGCTATTTTCTAACATCTGTGATTCTCTGATTTTATCTTTTGAAATGACATAATAGTGGTTTGCAAGACGTTTAGATAAAGACAAAGTCATTATAAAACTTCTAACATGTTTGTTGCAGGATGCTAATATGAAGAAAGGCATTACAAACTACTAATGGGTTTATTGCAGGACATTTGTCAAAGACCTTGCATATTTTCACAAACTTCTTATTTCTATTTTTGGTAGTTAAAACACACTTTAGTTGGTGCTTAAAATGAATCATTGTCTTGTGTGATTGAAGCATTTTTTAGATTGTAATCCTAAGAACTACATGAATGTATCCTCTCCCCTCACCTTTATGGATCTTGGTGTAAGAGAAATTCATGTGATTCTTTTAGAGTGGCTACCTCCCAAGAGCTTTAGTAGAGCTAGTGAGAGTGGATGCCCAACTAGTAACAGGCTAAAGCCAAGCCCTTCCGAACCGGTATACAAAATATTCTATTGTGATTAATGTCACAATAGACAGGTGTGAATTAATTGTGGCAACCATAATCTCCTCCAATACCCTAGTGGTGCATTAAAGTCTTGACATCGTTAAGGTGAAAGCCTTGCTTTGAATGGATTGGAAGAGCCCCCTTTTTTGGGAAAATGACTTGATCACAACCACCTGAATGGATGACCTTACTACAAACTGTTGTTCTTGTTTTCCAAAAACCCTCTATCTATTGGTGCAGAAGGTCAAAGACCAACTAAGATGCCCCACATTCTTATGGCTTTTAGTAAAGATAACAGCCCTTTGGGAATCAATTCCTTTGGAGTCCGAAGCTTGGTATGCCTGAGAAGTGAGTGCATATGTAAGGAGGAGCCCGTGCTTCCAAGCTTATAAGTTATCCACTAAGAGTAAGCGTAACTGAACTTCGGTTCAAGTGGGGATTCAACATATATTGTCCTGACTATCCTAGGATTGTAATGTTCTTGTTTTGGTACTACAAACATTCTGCTTAATGTGTTTTGTGTGGGTGTATCATTTGAACAATCAAAACTATTGTCAAAACACACAAAATTGCAATCTTGAACATGTCCAAAATAATCTATCACTCAAACTATCTGTCAGGAAACAACATGATTTCATCTTGGAAAATGCAAACCTGGTCTTAACAGTCTGATTCTATAAACATCTTTTTCTCACCATTTGCATAGTTTTGCATGACATTTCCTAATGTTCGCATGTTGTACTGCATATCTTCGCATGATACAGAATCCTCTGTCGCGTGACATTTGGCAATAGTGCCTTTATTTTGTCATCTTTTATCTGCAATCTGGAGCATTTCTTCATGTAAATACTGCAAAGTTTCATGCAGAATGGCGAGAATCTTCGCATGAAAGAGCATTTCCTCATGCGAAACTGTAGTCTTTTGTCCAAAATAGCGAGCTAAAATCTGCCAGTCAGTTATATTTCTATCAAATTTGGTCTCTGATATGGGTCTATTTTTCTGCCATCTATCTTCATTCAGTCTGAAACTTAGTTTCTTGGGTTGAGAACTACGCGATTCTTTCTTAAACTGGTCTTTTCTCATGTTTTTTTGATCTCTTTCATCTTCTGATATGGGTCTATTTTTCTGCCATCTATCTTCATTCAGTCTGAAACTTAGTTTCTTGGGTTGAGAACTACGCGATTCTTTCTTAAACTGGTCTTTTCTCATTTTTTTTGATCTCTTTCATCTCTGTCGTCATGCCTTGCATCACAATAGTCATATCTTGGCTTGTTTTAGCCTCATCTTAGATGATTTACACCAAGGATACTTCAACTTTTGGCACATTCTGTGCAACTACTTTGAGACAGTTTCAAGTTTGGTCCTAGTTCACTTTCCTTGTTCAAAACTTCATCTATGACTGTCACAACTCAAAGTGGCAAAACACATCCTTCAATCAATCAAGACGAATCAGTACTTTCCACACCCTTGCTAGCTACATCTAGTGAGGAATCATTTAGATTTCCTTCCCTAGTACATCAACCTTACAATACAAGGTCATTTCCTATGGAGCTTAGTAGGGTTCAAAATCCTTTGTTCCAAGAAGACCCAAATTTAGAGAACACTCAATCTTTTCATACCAAATCTTTACATCTTGAATCCTTGTATTCTAGCAATATGATAGATCATAGTCAACTGGGTGGACCCGTGTTCAACCAGACTAAAAATCATCCCCCTCCTCCTCAAGAGGAGAAGGAGATAACCCAAGAGGATATCATAGAGGCCTGCAATATTAAAAACTTCATGAGAATGATGACAGTCCTAAAGAAAGAAGAGAAGGAGAAATACCTTCTCAAATTAGCCACCCAAGCTGCTAAACTTCCCTCTGATTACAAGGTAGAGACACTTATTGAGAAAGAGGAAGAAATTAAAAAATTCTCGCTTGCGAAAAGAGATGCTAACCATGAAAGAGAAACTTTCTCAACTCTTGAAAGAGAAAAACAAACCTACTACTCAATTCACGCTAGAAAGCATCTATCCTTTCCCATTTGATAAAGATCTTCACATGCCTTCTTTTCCCAAAGGAGTTGAACTTCCTTAATATGAAAAATACTTAGGTACATCAGACCCTCAAGACCATTTGAGAGAATTTGGTGCTCTCTCCATAGAATTCATATATGACACAACCTATCTTATGTGTCTTTTCCCACATAGCTTCGGAAGACCAGCTATGGAATGGTTTTCTAGACTACCAACTGACATCAAAACTTTTGACAAAATTGCCAACTTATTTCTGCAACACTATTCTCACAACATCCAACATCCATTTCATATTCAAGATCTTTGCAACTTGAAACAAAATAATGGGGAATCCTTCTTGGCATTTCTCCAAAGATGGAGACAACTCTATACACGATATTCTCGCAAGATACCCGAATCTAAAAAGTTGGACATCTTTTTTGATAATCTTCTTCTTAACTTTGGGTATCACGTACAGCTACAAGGTCCTCTAACCTTTGATGATATGATTAAACAAGCTGTACAAATTGAGACATTCATGATCGAGAAAGGAGAATTGACCTTACATAAGGAAAATAAACAAGGGTCTTCCTCCTCAAGAAAAGATAAATCCAAATTTCCCTACAAGAACCAAAATGTTGTCAATGATGGTGTTGCAGACAACATGACTACTAATCCTTCCAAGGCTTCCTTTAATCTCACTACCATGATGCAAGCGGCCAAAGCCACTGAAAAGGTTGCAGCAAATTCTAAACCAAGTACTTCAGAATTTTCTAGATCTAAACTTTGGGCTCCTAGACCCAAGCGTGAATTCACTCCTTTAGGAGAACCTCTTGAGGTAGTTTACAAGACTCTTGTAGACAATCATTTACTTACTCCATTGGATAACCCATGACCTTATGATCCACAACCAAGACCCCCTTGGTGGAATGAATCCGCTTATTGTGATTTTGACCAAAACAAAGGTCGTAAAATAGGTACTTGTTTTAAACTGTGCCATAAAATCTAGGATCTTATCGATAGTGAGGTTATTGCTATAGGAGGTCACAACAAAAATTATTATCACCAAGATTTTGAGGATCCATTCCCTCCTTGTGGAAAAGGTGAATCATCTAAAGGCAAAAATACTAATGCTAAGGTCAACTATACTTACACCAATAATGACAATGTCATTAATATGGTTGAACCTGTTGATACTGAATATTGTAATGTCATAATTCTTAAGGGAAAGGAAGATACTTCCATGTCTAAAACACCTTTCACTTTGTGATGGTCTACACCTCAGTCTTTTGAACAAGGTCAGTCTGAAGTTAGCACTAATGTTGTCAGTCGATCTCACGCTAAAATCATTCTCAAAGGCCCTGAGCCTTCTATATCTACATCAACTCAACCTTCAGACAAAGCTAAGGTTGACTCTATTACTAAGAATCCAAAAGTGGGTTCCTCATCTAATGCTACCAATTACAACATTCTCCATCAATTACAATGTACTAATTCTCAAATAACTATTTTTGAGCTCCTGCAAATCTCCCCTGCTCACAGGGAAATCTTGGACAAGGCCCTCACTGAGGCAAATGTCCCAAAAGATCTTGATCTCTACTAGTTTCAATCTATGGTAGGTCACTTGACCTACTCACATTACTTGTATTTCTCTGAGGAAGACGACCATTCTTTGAGTCACCCGAATAATAATCCTCTACACATTGAAGTCGTGATAGGTCCAAAGTGTGTTTGCCATGTTCTCATAGATAACGGTGATGTCCTAAATATTTTCTCTCCTAGTTTCCTTATTGACTTAGGCTATGGCGAAGATTGCATTGATGTTCTCAAAAATATTACCATTAAAGCCTATGATGAGGAAGAACGTAAATCCAAGGGGTTAGTTGTGTTTCCAATAAGAGTTTGTCCTGTTGAATGTGATGTTATCTATCAAGTGCTTGACATCCCCTTGGCATACAATATTCTGTTAGGAAGGCCATGGATCCATGAAATGCAAGCTATCCCTTCCACATACCATTAGTGCATTAAATTCCCATTCCAAGGGTCTGAAGTGACTATACCTTCTAATACATGCTATGACTGCACTGCTCTCACAAAATTGTTGACATCCTTGTGCCTACCAACAAAGAATCTATTCAAAACCGTGAGGAAAAATTAAAAGAAATGGAAAAGAGTTTGATACTCAAAGAAACTGGCATGGGAGGATATTAGATTGAACTTGTGCTATCTATTACATCTTTTCCTTTGTCTCCCCACTCTTTTGGGAGACCTTCTGAGAGCACTAAACCTTCTACAGTTCCTCCTTCAACAAAGTATGGTGGCACCTTTGTAAGAGCCATAGTACCATTAGAAGAAGAAGCTAAAAACAAAGCTATCAAAGCTTGGATCTAAAAAGGAGAAGACAATTTTGAAAATAAACCTCCTTATGACATAAAACCTGAGCAATATGGCAAAGGTTTATCTATTATGCAACGTTTTGGCTATAAAGGAGATGGTCCCATAGGTGTAAATCATAAGGGATTGATTGCACCACTTGAAGCAGGTGGGAGACTTGATGATACAGGTAGTTGTGCAAGATGCGTGACTGATGGACCGAGATAGGGAGATACAGGATCTCCGGGAGCAGTTGCAGGCATCTCAGGAGGAGGTGTAGCATCAGACTGCACAGGAAGCATACTATTATGCATCATATATAGGTGCGGTTCCTGAAAAGGCATCTCAAATGGCTTGGTTCTCGAGCTATGTTAGAGGATCAGAGGGAACATAGATGGTGCCTCCACCAGATAGGGCCCCACCTCTACCTCCTCCAAGTGACAAGGGAGAGGGAAAAAGTTAGGTTGTTTGATAGGTAGATAGATATGAGATCATAGGATGTATTTGATGCATTGGCATCCTTTTATTATAATTATATCCTACAAATCTCCCCTGCTCACAGGGAAATCCTAGACAAGGCCCTCACTAAGGTGAATGTCCCAAAAGATCTTGATCTCGACCATTTTCAATCTATGGTAGGTCACTTGACCTCCTCAAATTACTTGTCTTTCTTTGAGGAAGATGACCATTCTTTGATTCACCCGCATAATAATCCTCTACATATTGAAGTCATGATAGGTCCAAAGCATGTTTGTCGTGCTCTCATAGATAACGGTGCTGGCCTAAATATTTGCTCTGCTAGTTTCCTTATTGAGTTAGGCTATGGCAAAGATTGCATTGATGCTCACAAAAAGATTACCATTAAATCCTATGATGAGGAAGAATGTAAATCCAAGGGGCTAGTTGTTTTGCCAATAAGAGTTGGTCATGTTGAACGTGATGTTATTTGTCAAGTGCTTGACATCCCCTTGGCATACAATATTCTGTTAGGAAGGCCATGGATCCATGAAATGCAAGCTATCCCTTCCACATACCATTAGTGCATTAAGTTCCCATTCCAAGGGTCTGAAGTGACTATACCTACTAATACATGCTATGACTGCAATGCTCTAACAAAATTTGCTAACATCCTTGTGCCTACCAACAGAGAATCTATTGAAAACCTTGATGACAAATTGAAAGAAAAGGAAAAGAGTTTGACACTCAAAGAAACTGACATGGGAGGATATCAGATTGAACTTGTGCTATCTATTACATCTTTTCCTTTTTCGCCCCACTCTTTTGGGAGACCTTCTGAGAGCACTAAACCTTCTACAGTTCCTCCTCTAACAAAGTATGGTGGCACCTTTGTACGAGCCACAATACCATTAGAAGAAGAAGCTGAAAATAGAGCTATCAAAGCTTGGATCTATAAAGGAGAAGACAATTCTGAAAATACACCTCCTTATGACATAAAACCTAAGCAATATGGCAAAGGTTTATCTATTATGCAACATTTTGTCTATAAAGGAGATGGTCCCATAGGTGCAAATCATAAGGGATTGATTGCACCACTTGAAATTGGTGGCAGGACTCACGACTCTATAGGTATAGGCTTCCATAAACTCACATTTCAATTGGGAATAAACAAGTTTGTACCTCAAGAAGATAAGAAACCAACACCTGAAGAAACACCTAAAATTGTAGAACCTGAAGACAACTCTGATGAGGATACTTTTCCTTATCCTATTCCATTAGACCTGGCAGCATTCTTTGCTGAGCCAAATAACTTTATACCGCGTGTCAGTACAGCAAACACTGACAATGATTTTGATACCACCACTTCACTTGCTCCATTAACTTATGAAGAATGGAAAGAAATATATACTCTGAATCCTGGTCATCAAGGTGATTTATACATACCACCACACTTTCAAGAACAGTTGAACCAAGAATTCTAGTCACTTCTCATTACACAAGAGGCAACTAATGTTACAAACACTACTAAGGTACCTAGGTCAAAAAGTGCTCATCTGACTATAGCAGAGGTTCTAGGAAGAACTCATCCCAACTGGGGACAAAGGGTTGATTTCACCCATGTTCTTGATATGAGACCTAATGATGAAATAGACTCCCATGAATATGAGTTTGACAACTTGTCATATGTTGCATTGGACAGAGATACAGATATAGCTAATGCATATGAAAACCTTCTTGAAGTAGGTGAATGGTCTAGTATAGGGTCACATGAGTCTGACTCCCTAGGTGTTAACATGTCATATACTATGATTGTTAGGAATCAAATGAATTTGACTATACCTCTGGATGAGATCGCTTTGGGTCTTGACTTTCTTGTCCATGCCTTTGATGATTATACCATGAACACAATTGAACCCATCACTCCTCTTTCACTTCACCATCCTGAGCTTATAGACTGGAACTCTACTTCCGCATCTAATGAAGTCATTACATTCCAGAATGATTATACTCTTGCCTATTACCTACACGCTGTTGAACTTATAATGTCTCCTACTAGAAAAGAAAGTTTCAACATGAATAAGGCTGAAATCAAGTATCTTAGTCACAAAATAAAAAGAAAAAATATGTGCTCTGATGGTGAAAACCACCTTGTGGCAGTATTAGAGCCTAAAATAGTCAAAATAAAAGACGTATCCAAGGGTGAAAACCTCTCTAAGGCACCCAAGGACAAGATACTTGATGCCCTCACAAGTCATTTTTAGGAAATATCATCTATGCTCATTGAACCAGCTCAACCTATCAACTTGGGTACAGAGGAAAAACCTCAGATTATTTAGTTGCCCAATCACTATCACAGACAAACAAAGAGGAATTCACTACATTCTTAAGAAGCAAAAAGATTAACTTTGCATGGAAATAATCAGATATGCCTTGATTAGACCCTAATCTAATCATGCACCATTTATCCATTGCACTAGGTGTTAAGCTTGTCAAGCAGAAGCTTCGCAAAATGCATCCACATATAGCTCTACTTGTCAAAGCTGAATTAGAGAAATTTCTTAAGGTAATGTTTATCAGAGTAATTGATTATGCTGAATGGATCTCTAATATTGTTCCAGTATCCAAACATGATAAATCTATAAGAGTCTGCATAGACTTTAGAGACCTGAATTTGGCATGTCCTAAGGATGATTTTCCATTACCTAACATTGATATGATCATAGATATGATAGCTGGGTATGAAATGTACTCACTAATGGATGGTTTCTCTAGCTATAACCAAATAAAAATTATGCCAGAGGACCAAGAGAAAATAGCTTTCACATGTGCCTAGGGCACCTTCTGTAGGAATGTCATGCCCTTTGGACTCAAAAATGCCAGTGCTACATATGAGAGAGTTGTTACCACTATATTTCATGACATGATGCATAAAATAATGGAAGATTATGTGGATGACAATTTAGCTAAGAGCATGTACCGAAAGAAACATCTTGCATATCTAGGTCCTATACTAGATCATATGGAATAATTTAGTCTGAGGCTCAATCCTAAGAAGTGTAGATTTGGCATAACATGTGGAAAATTACTTGGCTATATCATCTTTGCTAAAGGCATTAAAGTAGATCCTGCAAAAGTAAAAGCTATTCTAGAAATGCCACCACCTAAAAATATCAAACAAATGAGAGGACTTCAAGGTCGACTGCAGTCTATCTAGCATTTTATCTCTCAACTAGCAGACAAGTCACAACCATTTACCAAGAATTTGCACAAGGGTGTGGCTTATCAGTGGAACAAAGAATGTGATGAAGGCTTCACACAAATCAAATAGTATCTTGTGAATCCACCAATATTGATTCCTCCCATTCATGGGAAGCCACTTATACTTTACATATCTACTACGGATACATCATTGGGTATCCTATTGGCTCAAGAAGATCAACACAACAAAGAAAGGGCTATATATTACATTAGCAGAACTCTGGTCTCATATGAAATGAAGTATTCTACAATAGAGAAGGCTTGCCTTGCAGTGGTGTTTGCTTCACAAAAACTATGGCACTATATGTTGGCTCATACTACACGTTTGATTGCTAAAATCAACCCTCTAAAATACTTGCTCGGTAAAGCTACCCTCACAGGTAGACTAGCTAAATGGGTCATGCTCCTCAGTGAATTTGATATTGAATATGTTGAAAGGAAAGCCATTAAGGGACAAGCAATAGCAGATCAGTTGGTAGAAGCACCTCTAGTTGATCATCAAACATTGCACATTGAATTTCCAGATGAGTGCATATTACTTCTTGCACATCACTCATGGACTATGTTTTTTGATGGTTCATTTACCTAACAGGGGTCAGGTGCTGGGATACTATTCATTACACCTCAAGAGTACTCATTACCCAAAGCATACAAGATGTTGTTTCCTTGTACGAACAACATTACTGAGTATGAAGCCTTGATTAATGGTATAAAGATCACCCTGGAGTGGCAAGTAGATGAACTAAATGTTCTTGGTTATTCACAGCTAGTCATCAATCAAGTCAATGATATCTATCAGACAAGGGATGACAAGTTGGTACCTTATAAATGATTGGTTGATGATCTCAATAAGTATTTTACTCACATCACATTTCAACAGGTTTTGAGGGTAGATAATAAAGTAGCAGATGCCATGGCTACTCTTTTGTCAATGCTACAACTGCCTAAAAATGATTTTAGACATGAATTCCTAGTGGAGACATTACGCTACCTAGCCTATGAGTCTTCTGATTCCTGGATGATCTATTCTATTATAGGAAATGACTCATCTCGCTACCACCACATCTTCTCCTACCTTCGTGACCAGATTGTTTTGGACACTTACTCCCAAAATGAGAAATGTCACTTAATTCGTAGTGCTTCATGGTTCATCATCATCGCTAATGACTTGTATAGACATGGTCTAGATGGTACCCTTCTTAGGTTTTTAGAACCTAATGAGTCCAAATGAGCGTTAGTAGAGGTGCATGAAGGCATCTGTGGGTCACACTCTAACGGCTTGACATTGGCCCGTAAACTTATAAGAGTTGGTTACTACTCGCCAGATATGGAAAAAGAAGCAACACAATTTGCTAAGTCTTGAAAATAGTGTCAATTACATGGAAACCTAATTCATGCTCCAGCCAAGGAGCTCATTCCATTCATTACTTTCTAGCCATTTCAGTAATGGGCCTTTGATTTGGTGGGTCAGATCTACCCCTCATCCTCCAATGGACATAAGTTTATCATTACAGCTACGTATTATTTTACTAAATGGGTGGAAGTAGTCCCTCTCACCGTTGCTAGTGGCAAAATAGTAGCTATGTTCATTCTCAACTATATCATCTGCAGGCATGGTGTACCCTCAGCAATAATCACTGATAATAGGGGACAATTCAAAAATAAGGATTTGATAGAGCTCTGCTCTAAGTTTAAAATTACTCAACATTGGTCCTCCATCTATTATCCTTAGGGTAATGGTCAGGCAGAAGCATCCAACAAAACAATCCTTAAGATCCTGCATCGCACAGTGCACAAATCCAGATGAGATTGGCATCTCTAGATCAATCCAACTCTTTGGGCATACAGGACAAGTATAAGAACACCAACATGGGCTACTCCCCATGCATTGTTTTATGGAGCAGATGATGTGCTACCTATTGAGGTTGAGATTCCTTCTTTGCGAGTCTCTCTGAAAGGCCTCATTACTAATGGAGATAACAGAATATCTCAGCTACAAGAGCTAGAATTACTTGATGAACGTTGCCAAGTGGTGTTCGATCACCTGAGAGCATACCAAAAGAGGATGTCCAAGAGCTATAATAAAAAATTTAGACTAAGGAATTTCCAAGCAGGTGACCTTATTCTAAGGGAGAACCCAAAGAATCAACAACATCAGATCTAGAAAGGGAAGTTTGAACCAAATTGGCTTGGTCTGTATATTGTTACTATAGTGTTTGGGTTTGGTACCTATCAACTCTCTACTACTGAAGGACAACAACATAAATATCCCATCAACGCTCTTCATCTGAAGAGGTTCTATAGTTGAGACATCTTTAGTATGCTCATGTATATACTAAAGTCCTAAAAAAATTCTAAAAATTTAAAAAAGTCCTGAAAAAATGATCATCTTAGTGAAAACCTAGCGATAGGTGCTTTGATGTATCTCCAAAAAAATCATATATTCCAAAAATACAAAAAAATTAAAAATTGAAAATACAAAAAAAAAATAGAAAAAGAAAAAAAAAGTGCCTTTGATGAAAACCTGGTAAACAGGCATCATGGTAGCAGAAAAAGAATTTCTGCCAAGAAGGTGAAAACCTAGTAAATAGGCGCCTCTTGTTCCACCATGCTATATCTATCGCAACACCACCTGGCTTTATGCATTTTCTTTCTTGCATTGCAAATTTCCTACTTTCCTGCTTACATTTTCTTTCAGTTACCCGTCAAGACACCAAATCACATGGATTGAAACTGGTCATACTCCTAGAACAACCCTCCTTATCTAGGGGGCACTATCCTATTATCTTTTTTCTTCTTTGTGATAGTCACCAGTGGTTCTCACTGTGTCTACCTACTATCACCGAGCTTTTACTGAGATGTCTCTTCTTGAGAATCTCCCTAACATCAGTCACTAGTGGTTCTCACAGTGTCTTCCTACTGATGTATATCTTATACCACAATTGTTTTATCTGAGCATCTCTCTCACGTCAGTCACCAGTGGTTCTCACTGCATCTGCCTACTATCGCTATTCTATTGAGATTGCTCACATTCATCATAGCTGGAGTTGTACTCGCATGCTCTATCTATCAATACTCAGTCTTGACGATTCTTTGCTTTAGTTTGCACATATCTTGCGGTCACTTTTGTGACACTCTGGTTCCTTTGTGAACCCTCCTGACTTGTCATTGATTCAGTGCCATATGATTGGGGGCAATCAAATCTCATTTGTCCTCACAATATATGTCAAGTCAGTCATCATTACTTGGGGGCACAAGTCCCCCATTTAATCACATCTTTGGTTTACACCTGCGTCATTAATCTTGTCATTTCTCAAGGACAACTCGCTACTGACACAAACTGGTGTTTTTCAACACCACCATAAAGAGTATTTTTTAACACTATCTTTGGACACATCTATATTTTTTAGCACACATCAGATATCTCAAATGTAAACATATATCAATAATAATCAAACACAATGCACTCACAAGCACAATGGTGTTTTTCAACACTTCATACACATCCACATTCACAAACTTTCAAATTGGTTGAGCTATGCTTGAATATTTCTTTGTGTGTTGTCTATTCTTATGGATTTCATTGATATTTTCTTTGTCTCTTGCTTTTTGGTGTAGTCCTGATGATCTGGTAATGTCAAATAAATAGGGTGTATGTGATAAGAGCTCCCGCAATAAGGTGGAACAGCCTCACATCCCTTGATCTTGTTTATTTGTACACCATGGTGAGGTTGGTACTATCTCCTTGCTTGTTATTTCTCTAGCTGTTATTGCTTTGTTTGTTATTTCTCTGCTTGTTTATGCATGATCACACTCATGGTTATCTTGGCTTTGAATGCCTCGATACTGGTGTACTCTTGCTACATTAACTGGAAATAATGTTTAGGTCATCTTGGCTTTTGTGCCCTGGTGCTTACGTTTGTTTCCTACATTTCAACTGATGATAAGTCATATTCATATCCTTATGGTTGCATTGTGGTGCCAGTAAGGGTTGTATCGACTTTGATGTTCTAAAAAAATGCTCAATGATGATAAATATATGATGGGTCTCACAACCATGTCCTAGAATTGCACTTTCATATTGCATCTACCATAGAATTGCATTTTCATATTGCATCTAGCATAGGATTGCATTTTCATTCTAGACTTGCATTGTGACAATAATTTGGTGTTCTCTTCATTGTATTCTTTTGGGTTCATGCATAGGGGAGTTCTTCTTCAGAGTCTTAGTTTCATCATGACCACCCAAGTGCTTGATCCTCGCTCTCTATCTTCAGTTATATGCTCAACCCATTTTCAAGATTGAAATTGAAATCTGACACTTCTATATAGCTCAAAATTGCATTTTAAAATTTTCAGGACCGACGTGATCGGACGCTTGTGCAGTCAACTTTTTGATGTTGCTTTCTTGTCAAAATATTATCATAGCATCATTTTCTGAAATCTTTGCCTTTTTTCCTCAAAAGTCAACTCTAGTCAACTCTAGTCAAACTTGGTCAACTAGACCTTGAAATCACTCGAAATTGATTTTGCATCTTTTGAATTATTCCATAATCTATTCTGAGTTCTTCTTGATCTTTGGTTCAACATCTATCTATGATTTTTCACTCTCATCATCATTATGGTGTGTCGTCTTTCAATTTTGCTCCCGACGGGGCAGGATGATTACATCATTGAATCTATTCCAATCAATCTGATCTGATTTTCAAAAGTCCTCATTTCTAGGGGCATCTCATCACTTGGGGCATGTTCAATTTTTTATACCTCACAGTCAAAACTGGATACTCCATAATCAATAAGGGCATCTTTGTTCCTTACATCTTGTCATTTCTTAAGTATCTGAAGAATGCAACTCAGATTCTTGAGGATGAAGCTCCGTTCTGTAGAAGGTTCTCGAAAGCTATCATCTTTTGAGAGAGGAATCGGGGCAATCTAACCCTGACTCCTAAAGGTTAAGCCTCATTCTGGGGATAGTCTTGTGAAAGATGTCAATCTATTTATTATCTTTTGAGATAGGTATCGGGGCAATCTAACCCTAACTCCTGAAGGTTAAGCCTCATTCTGGGGATAACCTTGTGAAAGATTTCAATCTATTTATTATCTTTTGAGACTGGTATCGGGGCAATGTAACCCTAACTCCTAAAAGCTAAGCTTCATTGTGGGGATAGCTTTGTGAAATATATTTATCTAAACCAATGTCTTGGAAATCTAACCTAGATATTGGGGGACTAATCTTCGTTACGAAGATATTCCTAAAATCTCTATTCATTATCTTTTGAGATAGGTATCAGGTCAATCTAACCCTGACTCTTGAAGGTTGAATCTCATTTTGAGGATAGCCTTGTGAAAGATATCAATCTATTTAGGTATCAGGGCATTCTAACCCAGATCCCTGAGGATCAAGCTTTGTTCTAGGGATGACCCTCAAAAGCTCTATTTTGACCGGTGTCTTGGCAACCTAACCTAGGCTTCAGAGAGTCAAGCTCTGTTCTAGAGATGGCTCTAAAATCTTCATCAATCGATCTTTGCATCATCAAATTTTCAAATCTATTCTTTTGTGCTTCATGCTTCAGACTATTCTTTGAATCAATGTTCTGCTCGCACATCAATTCAAAGAGGGGAAAAATGTAACACCCAAAAATTGGCATCTTGCAACCCTAACCAATTTTTTTGCATTTGTTATTCTTCTAGATCATCAAAGTCCTATTGTACTAGACAATTCTAAGTTTTTGACTGAATCTACTCGAACTGAGTGTCAAATGTAGAAAATCCTAAATCTACATTCATCATACATCATGCTTAATTCCTAAATATCTATTGGCTAAACAAGCCTTATGATCAAATTAATTTAATTATAAAGTCCTAGCACTTCAATTAAATTAAATTCACCCTCTTTAGCTAAGACACATGAAAATGAATTAAATTATATTTAATTATTAAATAAATATCCTCATTTCAATAATTGAATTTAATTATTCAGATAATTGAGAAAAAGCAATTATGAGGTCATATTTATTTAATTAATTGAATATTCTCTCAAAAATCTTTCTTCTATTCAGAAATAGAATCTTTAAATAATTATGCTTTAAAGAGAAAGAAAATAATTAATTCAAATAAAACAGAATTAAATCAAAGAAAGAAAACAGTTAAAGCAGAAAGAAAACAATTTATTGTATTCTTTTGAATAAAGCTTTCTAATCTGAACTGGCTTTTCTATCTATTTTATTTCAAAGACGAAAGTTTCTATTCTGGTCATCTCTGAGTCTATAAAAGAACTCTCATTCTTCATTCAAAACCCCCACTGACTTTTGCATTGTTAGAATACTGAATTATTGTCTCATTTTCTTGATAAGCTCATATAGAATAACTTCATTTTTGCAATAGAATAACTTCAATTTCTAGAATAATGGCATTTAGCAATCATGTTTATATTATCTTACATCTTTCAATTCTAGAATAACTATGCATTGCATTGCATTCATCATGATAAATCCTTTGTTCCTAGATTGGTCTATGGTTGTGAGACTCTCGTTCTGAGAGCAATTTCAAAAACCCCGTATGGATAGAAGGAAACAGGTCGAATCATGTAGGCAGACAGGATGAATAATCTCATATTCATTCTTGTTTTTACTTGGTGAAGAAGGACTATGTTGAAGTGTATGGTGAATTAAACATGCCAAATTTACCACATACAAAAGTAAGATCCACTTTTTGCAGAATGTAACTGACTCTCGATATCTGATTGTCAGTGTGAACTGAAAGTCTGTCCGTGTTCCTTCTTTGAACTGTTTGTTGGGTTCCCTTGATCTATCGTCTGATCATCTCTGAGTCTATAAAATAACTCTCATTCTTCATTCAAAACCCCCACTGACTTTTGCATTGTTTGAATACTGAATTATTGCCTCATCTTATTGATAAGCTCATATAGAATAACTTCATTTTTGCAATAGGATAACTTCAATTTCTAGAATAATGGCATTTAGCAATCATGTTTAGATTATCTTACATCTTTCAATTCTAGAATAACTATGCATTTCATTGCATTAATCATGATGAATCCTTCATTCCTAGATTGGTCTATGGTTGTGAGACTCTTGTTCTGAGAGCAATTTCAAAAACCCCGTCTGGATAGAAGGCAATAGGTCAAATCATGCATATAAACAAGATGAATAATCTCATATTCATTCTTGTGTGTACCTAGTGAAGAAGGACTATGTTGAAGTGTATGGTGAATTAAGAATTCCAAATTTACCACATATAGAAGTCAGATCCACTTTTTGCAGAATGTAACTGACTCTCGGTATCTGATTGTCAGTGTGAACTGAAAGTCTATTGGTGTTCCTTCTTTGAACTGTTTGTTGGGTTCCCTTGATCTATTGAGTTCCACTCTTGACTGTTTTGTCAAATTGCATTGTTGGTTACTCGTTAGGTTCCTTTGTCTTTTTTGTCATCAGTTAACACTTCATAGTGTTGCATCAAGATTCTTTATATTTAGCAATATCAGTAACCTTCATGTCAGGTAGGGTTGTGCCTTGTCTTTCAGTGTAGTATTAGCCACTGGTGTTTATCATTTTTTTCCTTGCATATACTAATGGCAAAGTATAATTTCTTCAATCTCCCCCTTTGACATTAGTATAAAAAACTGATATGTGAAAAATACTAAAGTATTTAGTATGTACACTGTGTATATATATCCTTGTCATTATATGACTTCCCCTATCTGTATGCATCAGTATTGTATAAATATATGTACATGTATACTTGCCTTTGTACGATACATTCCCCTTTTTTTTAATCTTTCCTCTTTTTAATGATATAAGATTACTGACTATACATATAATTTCCCCCTTTTTTGATAATCATGACAAAAATGTACAACTTATAAGTTGTCTAAAATGTGACAAAAATTGTGCAACTTACAGATTGTCAAGTAAGTGGGAGTGACTTTTCTTGATATCTTCCATCATTTTCTCTCATTTCTCTTTGAGGATTTCCAGTACCATGTTCTCTATTGCAATCCTTGCATACATATCATAAATGTTGTCTAGGAAAGACATTTTTTGGGTGGCAATAAGTGTTCTTTCCTATGTCATATGGTGTTCCAGTAATGTGAGAGTTGGTAAAAGTTGAGCTTGAATCTCATTCACCTCATCTCTAAACTTGGTTTCTGCAATCTGAATATCCTGTCTCAGCTTCCTAGCTTGCTTGAACTAGTCATGGTGCAATTTGATTGCATCTTCAATGTTTTTGAGACCTTGTGCACTAGCTTGAATATCAACATCAATTTGTGCTATCTTTTCAGTATACTCCTTGGTGAGTTGATCCGACGTGCACAATTTTTGAATTAAGACTATAGCTTCTAAAACTATAGGATCTATTGTACTTACTAGTTCAGATAGATTCACCTTGTTGAGTGCCACTTCTTGGCTTATTTTCTCTACTAATTGGAATTCAAATTTCTTCTCAAGTCTTTCTTCCATAGCCTTTTCAGCATCTATATTTTAATATGTGATAGCATCGGTGCGAACCACTAATTGATCAAGTATGGGACTTGTTTGATCAACATTTGTATTAGATACAATTTGCTGGAGGATTCCTTTTGCAACATTGAGTACCTTTGATTCTTTTGTGGCCTTTCTCAGCTTATCTTGGATAGATTTCCTTTCACAAAGTTTAGCATACTTTGTTAACTCAATAGGATCCAATGTTCTAGGATCACATACTGGAATCTCACTTATTTCATCCAGAGTGACTGGATTTTTGATATTTCTCTTTTTTTTCTTCCTTGACACTTGTGTAGAAGTAGATGTATGAACTACCATTGCTAGTTCATTTGTTTTCTTTGAGGTTCTCGATGAAGGATTTGTAGATGAAACTACTTGTGCCTTCTACTCGGTGTTCACCTGTTAGTTAGCTAAAGACATCTCTTCATCAACCTTGGGTGTATCAACATATTTATTTTCTATTTTCTTTTGTGGATCGTCTATCTTTTCTTCTTCACTCTTCTCCTTCTTTTCCTCTTCTATTTGTTTTTCTCCTTATTGATTCTCATTAGTAGACTTGTCTTACTAATCATCGGTAGTAGCTTGTTCTGCAGTTGTATCTTTGGATGCATCTTCTGTGTTCTTTGTTTCTACATCACACTTGTCTTTGGGTATCCTTGTATCTCCAGTAGATTCTTCTTGTCCTTCTATCAAATTGATGGCCTTTATCAACACTGGCATATTGTTATGTGTGATCACCTATGTTGCATCTATAGTTGTGTTTTGTTTGTTGGTTTGAGCTTTTTGAACAATGACATCTTCATCCTTTTAAATTTGTTCTGCAGGGTCCAGTCCTGTTATGTCAATGATTGAAGTGTCTGGTCATGTCTCATCAGCAACATCAATGTCCTTATTTCCTGGTGTCTTCAATTCTTGTTTCTTTTCTTGATCCTTAAGAGATATGAATATTACATCATCATCCTTCTTTGGATCCTTATCAGAATCATAGTGAGTAATATCTTGAATGTCAAGATCATCCATGACTTTATCTAAGTTAATGGGCTTAGTATCTTCCATATTATCTAAAGAAATGTGTTTTGTACTTTCTTTTTCTTTCTAATCCTCTATATGAGGTGAGTCAGTGATAAGTAATGGATTCTCGTAGATTGTTGATTCTACAAGTAGCTCAAGAATTTCTCTCCATTTAGCATCTGTCATGCTGTCAAGCTCTAAGAAATTCCCCTGTAACACCTTGTAGGCTCTCATCTTTGCCACAAAATTATTTGAATTATTTTTCATCATTTTTTGTATCTCTTCCATTTTGGATTTGGGAGGCATGAGTGTTGCAAGTATCCTCTCCCTCGCTTCCTTTTATGAGTGCAAAGCATAAGACCATCATGTTGAAATTTTGTCACTCAATTTTTTGGGCAGTTTGTCAGCAAACTCAAGTGGTACATATTTGAACCTAACCATAGATTTGATTATTGCATCTTCTATTTTATTTTGGTCCTTGGGCTCCAGTTTTACCCATTCTCTATTTTTCCTATTAGTCATAGTACCTATTGTAGCAATTGAATCAGCAATCTTATCAATTATTTGAGGGGTTAAACTCTTCTTAGCTTCTTTAGGCTCATCCTTTTTTGAGTCCTCAATGTCGGCTTTGGTTTTGATGAGTCTTCTCATCCTTTTGGTAGGTGTTTTCTTATATGTTGGATGCTTCCTCTTATAGGTCCTCACTCTACTTTTCTTAAGAGGTGTAGTATCTTTCTTTGCAGTTTGGCTCCTTGTCCTCTGAGTTGTTATAGTCCTTGGTTTCTTTGTTGGAGGTGGAGGCTCATCAGACTTTGTGGCTTCATAATCTACTTCTTGCTTATTTTCCTCTTCACTAATGGAACCCTATCCCTTGGTGTCCTTTGTTTTTTCTCTCTCCTCCTCATTTATCGATAGCAACTTCTCAAGATTCTTTACCATCTAGTTTTTCTTGTTGACAATATTCTTTATGACTAGGCCCATTTTTATTTTACTCTTTGCCTCTTCATATATTCCAAATCTTTGTTGCTTACTGCCAAGTGGTTCATTCAACAGTGCATCAATTGTATGTGTTACTTGATCTATGTTTATCTCATAGTCAAGTGGTGGTAACCAGGCTTTCCTAGGTACAACTTGCTTAATATGATTAAAATATAAATCCACCATAAAGCGTATCTCTTCCTTATGCTTTTTAATTAACTATTCATGGAACCTTACTCTCTCCATCATCTTTTCCTTGAAATCAAGGAAGTAGTCAATCATCACTGAATCAAAGTTGTCACCTAGTGACTTAATAAGGCCATTTATTTGTAATGTGACTGGCTTGGTGGTGTCCCACTTCACTTTTCTAATTGAAGGAAATTATTCTTGAAAATAAAAGAATATACACATTATAAGTGAGCCAAACTTACATGTGTTTGTCTTGGAAGACCTGATTGTTGTCATATTTTCATCAAGTTGCTTTAGTAGGATCTCACATAGATCCATTTGTATTCCTTTTGTGACAATCTTATAAGTTGTTCTTACTATTGTTGATGCTATGTTGTTTAGCCTGATATCTTGAAATATTTTTTACCCTATTACATATGCACCGAACCTCAATTCCTCTTTGGTGATGATGTTCACCTTAAGTCCTTGGTTGTCCCATACACCGTTGGTGAGTTTCTCAATTTCTAGTTGAGATGGATGCTTGTGAGATTTTGGTTTTTTAGTTATAGGGTAACCTATTACAGCATGTATTACATCCTATGTAATCTATTTGTGTTCATCCAACCATAACTTCTAATTTTGCATTCTTCTTAGTACTAACCGAAACTAGTCAGTTTTGAAAACCCTCAAAAATAATAGGGAATTTGTTATCCCTTTTACTTGCAAGTTCTTGTGTTCTTCCTTTAGGTTCCCTTGATCATCACATAGCTTCTTATAAGCTTGATCTATCTCCAAATCACCAATCTCAGCAATCTTGTAGTGGATATACGATCTAACATCTTCTATCAACAAAACCCCAGGTGAAATTTTTGAGAATGCGTCAGAATCATCGGGTTACAAGGAAACCTCTGGACATATCTTGTACTTTGGTTCCACACAAGTGCTATTCTTGATTAACTTAACCAAATTATTCTTTTCATTCTTCAATTTGGCTGTTCTTGAATTCATTGCCATTGTGTTTTGAATTTAGGGATTTTTCAAAAACAATAATAGAGTTCTTGGTATGCTTGGTACTTACTTCAATCTATCTAGCTTGTCAGTGATCAGTTTGGAGTATGTTGGATTGATTCAAGGATGCTCTACTAATTACTCTCTTTTTTCTCTATTTTCACTCTACTCTATTTTCTTAATTCGTGTGTGAAGAATGAAGCACTTCGGTTGAGTATTTATAGACTTTTTGCCTAAGTCTATCATAAATGCTCAACAACTCGTCAATTTATGAAGATAGAGTTCATCGGTTAAACTCTCAAACAACATTCTCAGTGTTGACAGGATGCTTGGGATAGTTGTTAAGATTGTTGCTTTCACTAAAGGATCTCGGTATAGTGTCAAGACAACATTGTAACTTTGATTCCTTACCGATGGGTGTCGGTTTACTTTAGCAACTTACCCTTTTTATGTGTTGATCGATGATTCTCAGTAAGTGTAGATAGCTCATCCTTTTATGTTCACCAATGATTCTTTGTATGTATTTACCGACAGGGTTGTTTTCTCAGAATTGTAACAAGTAATATAATATGCATCTTTATTCATCTTTATTTTGACTATCTATAAATTTGTATTATGGAACTGATGCAAAATATGACTTGGTGTAGTGTAGTTCCATACATACTTGTTCATCTTTTAGGTGGGGGTGGTGATGTCACTAGATCCATGGGATGAGGTGTTATTGACTGTATTTCTTGGTCTAGCTTCCTCAATGGTTGAAGATTTCCTCCACAATTGCTTTCTAATTTTCTTTGTCTTCAATGGTGTTACCATTTGCAAAAGTGGTCGTTCTTTTTATTCGGTCTCTACAGTCCTTCTTTAGATGTCCAACCTTATGATAGTAAAAGCATGTCATTCTAGGGTTGGTCCAGCCTCTAGATCTTTTCGTCCATGTTCTCATGCAGTTTGCAAAAATGTGACCATATCTACCACATGTGCAATTTATCCATGTATTGTAGTCCCAAACATATGAATTATCGACTCTGCTCAGTTTATATGCTTTTTCTTTATTTTTGGGTTTCCATGCTTCAATTTGCTTCTTCCTACATTCAAGAGATGTGTGCTCATGCATTTTTTAGGTGGGACAATACTTTTCCATATAGGTTTCCTTCTTTGGTTCTTTCACCTTTTATTTACATTCATCTACTTTATGTCCTTTCTTGTGACAATTATAATAGTGTCCTATGAATGTAAATGTGGATTTAGGAATACCTTTTTCTTTGCTCCTGCAAACATTTGAGGTGTGACCTTGACTTCCATAGTGATTGCATGTTAGCTTCCTTGGTCTAGGATTGATGTAGGCATCTTTTGGATTATCTTCATTTGATGACTCTCCATGCAAGGTGTACCCTAGTCTAGTATTGGTGTTGGGTCTTTTTTATGCATTCAAGAATTCATCCATCCTTTTTTTACATTCCTTAGCTCTCTTAATCATGTCATTATGTTGTTGTTGAATTATAACCTCATGCTTTAGCTTGTCCTTCTCTTCTCTTAGTTCACCCATAGTCTATATTCTTTCAATCAGTTCCATATTCATTGTATTTTCTTCTTGACTCATAAGAATAATCTGATTTATAATCTCATGGTGATGCTATGTAAGTCTTTGTATCTAAAACTCTTTTTCTTGTAGCTTTCCTGTGATCTTTCTTCTATCATCAATAGCTAGTTTTCTTTCTTGTTCAGCTTGCCTAGCATTGTTCATGACATCAATCATCCTTACCATATGTGTCTCTTGACTAATTTGCAGAGGTTTGACTTGTCCAGCTAGATGTAGAATTATTTTAGTTAGGCTTTTGATGATTTTTTATGATGTATATGATGCTTTTCTTGAATTTGATCCTGAAGACTCAAAGAAATCTATAATATCTTCCTCATGATATTTTTTCTCATTACAGCGAGATGCCATATTCTTTCTTTCATCTAGCAACTGTCTCATGTTGATTCTAGCTTCTTTATACTATTCATAGAACATCTGAATTTCAAGATTTTTATTCTCAATACTTTTATCGAGTCTATACTTCTCCACTGTATGATCTATTCTCTTAAGTATTTAAACTTGTCAATAAAACAAGAGATCCATCTCTGATACCAATTTTTGGGATTAATGGGAAGTAGTATTGAGAGGGGAGGGGTGAATAAGTACCACTAAAACTTTTAACACTTTTCACCTTACTTCATTAGAAATCAATATTTATTGTATTACCGAACAAATCTGATGTTCTTTCTTATGCATGATATACTAATTCATAAACTTAATTGTATGTAACACTCATAGAAACATTCATGAAAGTAATAGACACATAACACAAGATATGATATCGTAGAAAAATCTTGCTAGGAAGTAAAAACTATTGTGGGGATGGCACCAACAAAACTTCACTATCTATAGATTGGAAGGGAGCTGGTTAAGGCTTACAATTTGATCACTTCTTATGATATACCCTATCAGGAGTATTAATGTGCAGAACCATTAGGATTTACTATGTTAAGAGCTTTAGCAACACTGATGTAGTGTGCACTTGGTTAAGAGATTTATAATAGGATTGTTAAATCCACCTTCCTTGAAAGGATTTCTTAAGTGTACTACACTTGTTAGAATGTGTACAATATGTATGACCTTACTGTATCCAATCTATAATTTCTAATCACAAATCCATTAAAGCTTACAGAGTATGAATATCACCTATAGTGATTGATTAATACCTTTTCCTACTTGTCGGTAGCCTTGGTTCTTGTTCTTGAGAACTGATTTGATCTTTGTCTGTACTTCTGCATGAATTCTCTTTTCTAAACCTTATATGCTCTCAGAGGCTACAATCATCATCTAACAAAATGTTTACAATTTATTGAGCATCTATTTATACAAGTTCTTTGACCTATTCTAGAATCACGCATTACAATGTTAACTCTAGATCCAAGGCATACAACTTGACCTTGATCCTTTAGTTTGCATGTTTTAAATGAGTTAGACTGATAAAAACAATAATAATTACATTTATTAACCTCAAGTAATGGATTTAAAAACAAATCAAGAAGATAAATATAAAACTTCAGTGATTTATCTGACGTAGAAGTCAGATCCACTTTTTGTGGGATGTAACTGACTCTCAGTATCTGATTGTCAGTGTGAGCTCAAAGTCTATCGGTGTTCCTTCTTTGAACTGTTTGTTGGGTTCCCTTAATCTGTCGGGTTCCACTCTTGACTATTTTGTTGGGTTGCACTATTGGTAACTCATCAGGTTCTTCTTTCTTTTCTTTCATCGGTTAACACTTAATAGTGTTGCATCGGGATGCTTTGTATTTAGCAATATCAGTAACCTTGGCTTCGGGTAGTGTTGTGCCATGTCTTTCAGTGTAGTATTAATCAACAGTGATTATCATGGTTTTCCTTGCATATACTAATGGCAAAATATAATGTCTTCAACTTCCTTATCAAATTTGAGCCTGCAAATTTAGGTTTCAACACACTAATAATAGGTATTCTCAAATCAATCCAGGTGCTAAAAAAAGCACTTTAAAATAATTAAATTTATAAAAGTAGAAAGTTTTCATAGTAAGTCCCAAAAAATTGCATTGTTTCACCTTTTTCCCTTTCTGAACACATTCATAGCATTAAAATATTTATCTACCCAAGAAATCACTAAGCTGAAGAGAAAAAAATAGCTACAAAACTATGAGGACACGTTGTCCACTCTTCATAGTTAAAACATTAAATTGTTTTCTTGACAACATCCCTAGATTTGATTGAAAAACCATGAATTGACCTATTGGTATATGTAAGAGACTATACACTAACACTAAGACCCCTAAATAATGGCCCTAAAGAAAAAAAATTGGGGTCTTGATTTTCTATGTGGCAATGTCTAAAAATATCACAATAGAATATATCAAAGTTTAACTTGAACCACCTGAATTGTGGAGCAAAGAAATATTTCTTCTTCAATGATCCTAAGGGGGTTCCTTATGTCCAATCCATTATGACAGTCTCAATCAATTTCATGAAAGTCTCAATTTTGCATTCCATTCAGAGAAGAGAGCCCCTTTAGGTGTGCGTTGAACAACTCTGTTGTTAACTTCTTTTATAATCATTCTTAAATCCTTGTTTTAAAATAATGTAATATTCAGTTCTTTTTCTTGAAAATGTTTATAGTTTCTTTCTTCCCATAGTTCATATATAATAATTGAGGGACATGTGATGTACACAAATATTTTAAGTTTTCTGTCCTTTCAAAGCTTTGTTAGCATCAAAAAAGGTTTAGAATTCCATTACGTAGGGTACTAATCCAAATTAATTTTTCATAAAGTCAAACCCAACACTTCATAGAAAAGAGGTAGTTTAGGAGTATATTATCCATTGTCTCTATTAGGATGAATTCAAAATAACTGAGAGGGGGGGTGAATGAGTTATCCTCAGGTCAAGATGTGCCCATATAAAACTTTAAACCAACTTCAACAACTTAGATCTGCTCGAAAGCAATAAACAACAAAAGTGTGCATTTTTTTGTACTAATGAGATAAGCTTGCAGAAACTTAACAGTAAAACACAACAATAACATTCACACATTTTGACATCATGATTTTACGTGGAAACCCAATATGGAAAAAAAACACTAGTAACATGCTACCATAATTTCACTCTTCTGAAGTGATGCCCTGTAAGCAACCAACTCTATTAAAGGTTACAAAACACACTGTCAAATGTGACCTAGTTAAAGGATTTAATCACCCTGTCAGGAGTGGCCTTGTTAGAGGACTTAGAACATTCCAACCTGAATGTCACCTTGTTTAAAGGATTTATACAATGACTATTAGGTCAACCTAGTTAAATAATTTGAATTGATACAATGGTTAGTAAGTAATCAACAGGTGTGATCTGATACATATAAATTACTTTTCAAATCGAGATCTAGTTTCAACTCTAATGCTAATTCACTGAGTGGCCTCAATTTTTATCTCAAACTTCAGAGCTGCTTAGAAATCTGTCAAGCAATCTCTCTTTGCTTCTCTTCTCAACCTTCTTTGCTAGGTCTTGCCAATTAGTCAATTAACCATGCAATCCTCTTGCATACAACTTCTCCTTCCGCTTGGATACAATGATAATAACCATAGTAGGTTATATTATACCTCTTCATCTAGGTTAGATAGTTCTTTTTCCGCTTAATCAAGATCTTAGATCTTAGATTAGGTCAGATCCAATGGATATTTCCATCATTACATTTCATTTACTTCTCCAATACAGTCATTAATTAAACATTGAATCTATGTGCTAATAACAGTTTCCCATGCATTAAATGACTATGGACCAATCTTAATTAACAATTCATATCCAAATAGAATCAACTATGTCAGCCATAGATCTCAAATCTCATCAATAAACAAAGTATTGTTGCTCAGCTTTCTCTATCTCCCTTGGCATTTCACTGGTGCTTGGAAATACCTTTTCTTTACTCGACATCACCTTTCACTTTGCTCGACATCAACTTTTCTTTGCTCGGCATTGACCTTCCAGTGAACTGTCAGTGATAGATAAATAATGTATCACTTTGCCAAAGTGCCAAATGATCAAATATCATAGTGTATACTCATAACTCAACCATTTCCTTGGTCTTCTTTTTATCCCATTCTTTTCAAATCTTCATCAATGAATGGATAAGGTACTCAAACATACAATAATAGTCTCACCAGTTAAGGTTTGACATCAATGAAAAAATAACAATTGTCTACATTGTAGCAATCTTTCCAACAATCTCCCTCTTTGGCATTGATGGCAACACTAAACAAAAAAACAATAATTTCCAACCAAAGTTACCATACAATCAAAAATGTGCCTGTGTTCCTGATATGAACAAATCTTCATTAATTTCTTTAGATTCATTCTAACTCCCTCTGTATATATAATCACACTAAAATGTTTTATGTTACTATTCAACTCCCTCTTTCAGTAATATATCCCTTGTATCTGTTGGTATCTATTGTTTTAGCAATAATCTCCCTCTTTGACAACAATGCCAAAGATGTTGACATCTACATCATGCAGATTCTTCTATTCTAATCTTTATGTCATGTTGTTCCTGTCATCTTTGTGTATGATTGATCTACTTTTTTGTTCTTGTTTTCCACTTCATAGTTTTTAGGTAGCATCCTAAAAATGTGAATTACTGCGCATCAATGTGTCAAGTGTTTTGATTAAAAAATTTGATGCAACAGTACCATTCAGCACTAGTTAGCCTCTACTAGGGGAATTATACCCAATTTACCTCTTAGATACTCATGATCATCCTTTGGTAACACTTTTGTAAATATGTCTGCTAGTTGTTCCTTTGTGTTCACATATTCCAGTCTCACTTCCTTTTTTTGAACTAGCTCCCTCAAGTAATAATACTTGATAGCTATATGTTTTGTCTTAGAGTACATTACAGGATTTTTAAAAATATTAATGGCACTCGTGTTATCACAATATATGACAACTGGTTCTATGATCTCATCCTTCATACCTTTGAGTAGTATCTTCAACCACACAATGTTTGAACAATTAACTGTTGTTGCCACATAATTGGCTTTAGCTGTAGATTGTGAGGTGCAATTATGTTTCTTGTTTGTCCAGGAAACTAATATTTTCCCCAAAATGAATGCTCCTCCTGTGGTGCTTTTTTTATCATCAATATTACCAGCCCAGTCAGAATCAGTATAGATTCTGAGTTCAAACTTTTCATTCCTTTTGTAATATAGGCCATAGTATTTTATACCTTTCAAATATCTTAGAATTTTTTTCACTGTCATTATATGTGTCTCTTTTGGATTAGTAGAAATATAGCAACAATTCCAACTGCTAATGCAATATCAGGTCTATTGTGTACAACATATTACAGCTTACCAATCATTGATCTATACAGTGTTTTATTTACCTCTTTTGTATCATCATTCTTTGTCAACTTTTGTCGAGTAGCCATGGGTGTACTCATTGGTTTTGAGTCTTCCATACAAAAAGTTTTTAGTATCTCCTTGATATATTTTGGTTGAGTAATATAGATACCATTCTTCATTTGATGTATTTGTAGTCCAACAAAGAATTTTATCTCACCAAACATAGACATTTCAAATTTAGTTTGCATTTCTTTTGAAAATTCTTTACATATCATATCTTGTCCACTGAATATGATATCATCAACAAAAATTTCAGCCAATAAAATTCCTTTACCTTGTTCTATTTTCAAATATAGATTGTTGTTGTCATTTTTTCTTGCAAATCCAATCTTCATCAGATAATTGTGTATTCTTTCATACCATGCTTTGGGTGCTTGTTTCAGTCCATATAATGCCTTGTGTAGTCTACAAACCATGTTCCTCTTACTTGGGACAACAAATCCATCAGCTTGTTCAATATATACTTCCTATTCTAATATCCTATTTAGAATTGTTGACTTTACATCCATTTGATAGACATTAAATCCTTTGTAGGTTGCATATGCAAGTAGAGTTCTCACACCCTCCAATCTTGCAACTGGGGCAAATGTCTCTCCATATTCAATTTGTTCCTCTTGTGCATAACCTTTGCATATCAGTCTTGCTTTATTCCTTGTTACCTCTCCATGTTCATTCAATTTTTTTTTGAATAGCCACTTTGTACCTATTACATTCTTATTGTTAGGTCTCGGTACTAGTGTCCATGTCTTGTTCTTTTTAATTTCATCTATCTCTTCGTTCATGGCTTGAATCTAGTCTTCATTGTCCAAAGCATCTTTCACTGTCTTAGACTCAAAATCACATAGCAAACATGTGTCTTCTCTTAATTTGTCTCTTGTCATAAATGTAGAATCCTTTTCTCCTATGATTTGATCAGGTTTATGGTGCCTTCTTACATATTTTTCCAAAGTAGGCTCTTTCTCAGCTTCAATTTGATCCAGAAACAAAAAATTGATTTAAATAGATTGCGGAAATCTGATAATGTTGGTTCAATTTGATCGTTCAAGTTCAGTTCAGGTTGAAAGTGTGACTTGACATCTCCATCAGATGGCTCAGCAGTCATCTCTTGTTGTCCGGTAATTTTGTTCTGTGTCTTGGTAGGTGCAGAATGTTGCTTGACAACTTCATTTTTGGTTTTGTTAGAATCCTCCTCTTCAAGATATGTAAATGATTTGTAACTTTCAGGCTCAATCATGCTTTTAGCTTCATTTCTTTCTGCATATTCATCAATTCTAACATTTGCACTTTCCATAATTTTGTTAGTGTTAGAATTCAAATATTTGTATGCCTTGCTCTTAGTAGAATATCCAAGAAATATGCCTTCTTCTCCTTTAGCATCAAGTTTACCATTTCTGTTATCCTTCAGTATAAAACATCTACTCCCAAGGACTTTAAAATAAGTTACAGTAGGTGCATGTCCATACCATAGCTCATAAGGTGTAGTATTTGTACCTTTCTTGACTTGTACTCTGTTCAAGGTATAAATAGCTGTACTCACAGCTTTTCTCCAATATTTATGTGCAACATTTTTCTCCATCATTAATGTTCTAGCACAATCCATGATAGATCAATTTCTTCTTTTAGCTATACCATTCTATGATGGTGTCCTACGTGCTAACATCTATCTTTTTATCCCTCGGTCATTGTAGAACCTGTTAAAATCATTAGAAATGAACTCACCTCCTCTGTCATATCTTAGACATTTTAGACTCTTACTTTTTTCCTTTTCAACTTTTTCCAAGTGCCTCTTAAATAACTTAAATGCATCAGATTTTTCTTTGAGAAACATAATAGTCATCATCATAGAATAGTCATCTACAAATAGAATAAAATATTTGTCTCCACAGTAACTTTTCTCACCAATGGGTCCACAAAAGGTTAGTATGAACCAATTCCAAAATATTCTTAGAAGTATGAGTTTTTCTTTTAAAACTAGATTTATTCATTTTTCCCAACTAACATTGCTTACATGTTGCATTCTCTAGTTTCTTTAACTTAGGCAGCCCTATAACCTTTTTCAATTTACTTATGCTTACCAAGTTATCAAAGTTAACATGACATAGCCTCTTATTCCATAACCAAACATCATTATATTGTGCGAACAAGCATGTCTCTTCAGCTAAATTCAGATAGAACAAGTTACCTTTTGTTTTCTCACCACCTCCAAATAATTCTCCATTGGCATCATAGATCTTTTCTTTCCTATGATGGAATTCATCTCTATAACCAGAAGTTTTCATCTGTGAAACACTCAACAAGTTATACTTAAGATCATCAACCAAGTATACATCATCACATCTAATCTTGTTAGTCAATTGAATTGATCCTTTCCCTTTGACTCTACAAGGTGTATCATTACCAAACTTAACCTATCCACCTTTGCATTGATCTAAGGTTTTAAATTTCTCCTTATCACCAGACATGTGATGTGAACAACCACTTTCAATAATCCAATGATCACCTTTACTCATATAATAAATTAGTGTAGCTTTCTCATCATCATCAGAATCATCTTTCATTGCAACATACACTACTTCTATATCATTCTCCTCAAATTTTTTAGATTCACTGTCAGAAGCTTCTTCAGCTATATAAAAATATTTCTTACCTTTGTCTTTGTAATCCTTGTAATTTCTATAGTCTCAATCATCCTTTATGTCTTTGTACTTGCTGTCTCTTTTTTCATCTTTTTCATTCTTGTCAGGACATCTAGCAGCAATATGACCAACTTTGTTACAATAAAAACAAATAATAGGAAGTTTACCTTTGAATTTTCCTTTTCCTCTAGCTAGTCTCCTTGGCATAAGTGCCTCAAGCTCTTCTAGATCATCATCTAAGGTATCACTGTCACTATCCACACATTACTTTCATTTCCTTGATTTTTCGATGACTATCTGTGACTTGAATGTAGATTCAACAACTTGTGGAGTATAGTTGTCAAAAGTTTACATATGAAATATAGTAAGTCTGCCTACCAGCCTTTCCAGAGTTAAATTGTTATTTGGATTACTTCTCAATTCTTGAATTAAAAATACTCTAATAGCATAAATAGGAAGAAGTGTTCTTAGTACCTTTCTCATGATAGTGTCTTCATCAATGGTTCCCTTAGCTCCTCTAATAGCATTTACAACCTCCTTTATCCTATCATAATATTGCACTATATTTTCTCCTTGCATTTTAAATCATCAAACTTACCTCTCAAGCTTTTAGATTTGGCTCTTAGTACATTCATATCACCTCCATAAATGGTTGCAAGGGTATCCCACATCTGCTTTGCACTTGTACAATCCTTGATGTCCTCAAATTCATGATAATTCATAGATGATGCAAGTTCCAGGAATTAGTTATCCTCAGGTCAAGATGTGCCCATATAAAACTTTAAACCAACTTCAACAACTTAGATCTGCTCAGAAGCAATAAACAAAAAAAGTGTGTAGTTTATTGTACTAATGAAATAAGCTTGCAGAAACTTAACAGTAAAACACAACAATAACATTCACAAATTTTGACACCATGATTTAATGTGGAAACCCAATATGGGAAAAACCACCAGTAACATGCTACCAAAATTTCACTCTTCTGAAGTGATGCCCTATAAGGAGCCAACCCTGTTAAAGGTTACAAAACACACTGTCAAATGTGACATGGTTAAAGGATTTAATCACCCTATCAGGAGTGGCCTTGTTAGAGGACTTAGAACATTCCAATCTAAATGTCATCTTGTTTAAAGGATTTATACAATGATTATTAGTTCAACCTGGTTAAAGGATTTGAACTGATACAATGGTTAGAAAGTAATCAATAGGTGTGATTTGATACATACAACTTACTTTGCAAATCTAGATCCAATTTCATCTCAAACTTTAGACATGCTTGGAAATTTGTTAAGCAATCTCTCTCTGCTTCTCTACTCAGCCTTCTTTTCTAGGTCTTGCCAATCAGTTAATTAACCATGCAATACTCTTGCATACAACTTCTTCTTCCACTTGGATACAATGATAAAAAAACACAGTAGGTTATATTATACCTCTTCATCTAGGTTAGATAGATCTTTTGCCACTTAATAAAGATCGTAGATCTTAGATTAAGTTAGATCCAATGGATCTTTCCATCATTACATTTAATTTACTTCTCCAATATAGTAATTAATTAGACATTGAATCTGTGCACTAATAACGGTTTCCCATGCATTAAATGAATGTGGACCAATCTTAATTAACAATGCATATCCAAATAGAATCAACTATGTCGGCCATAGATCTCAAATCTCATCAATAAACAAAATACTGTTGCTCAAATCTCTTTGTCTCCCTTGGCATTTCAGTGGCACACAATATCTTCTTTGCTTTTCTCGGTATCACCTTTTTCTTTTCTCGGCATCGACTTTTCTTTGCTCAACATTGACCTTCCAGTGAATTGTCAGTGATAGATAAACAACGTATCACTTTTCCAAAGTGCCAAATGATCAAGTACCCTAGTGTATACTCATAACTCAACCATTTCCTTGGTCTTATTTTTATCCCATTATTTTAAAATCTTCTTCAATCAATGGATAAGGTACTTAAACGTACAGTAATACTCTCACCAGTTAAGGTTTGACATCAATGACAAAATAACAATTGTCTACATTGTAGCAATCTTTCCAACAGTCTCATCATTGTCTTTATAGCTCAATTTCACCTTGAAGGGCCATGAAAGTCCATTTTTATAAATCTTTTTTCTATTTATATATCCTTTTGTAGAGCATCCCATGTGAATGAGTCTATTTAGGGAAAGCCAAACTTATTCCAACATAACTAGAGTAGAAAATTGCATGCAAGTTGATTGATTATTTTTTAATTTCACATTACTTTGTTGGATATTGTGTATTCCCTTCTTCAAACCATGCCAAACTAGTTTATACTTAGTTCTTTTGAATACCAGGGTCCTGCTATTTAAGGCATTCTTTAGTGGATATACTTCTTGAATACTTGTAACATAAGAAATAGCAATCACTACAATATAACGAAGAGAGGGTTATGATCCTCTTTATCTTACCACATTTAGAAGGAAGATAACCTACTAGGATCAAGCACTAAATGGCTATGGGTGGCTGCAAGAAGATGAGTCCCACTTTTGGGCAAAAAGTGGAAGTGTTTTCCCTATTTTTCATTTTTTTTGTCAATTGATGTCAAAATTTGAGGTAGTTACAGATTGGATCTCAAAAAAATCCAATAATAGAAAATGTAGTGCTCAGAGTCTAGTTTTCAAATATGTAATCTATTTGAATACCCACATGGTAAAAAAAATATATTACTAGGCATGTTTAAAAATCCCTTTTTCAAAATGCCTATTTTTGGACCATACCCCACATGTGTATGGCCACCCTAATTTGAAGTAAATAAATATTTTTTTCTAAATCCTTTTGGGGGACGGTACCTAACACATCAAAGATTGGTCAGAATATATATATATTTTTTTCTTAATTGAATATATTTTTTTATTAATTTTTAATTGACTATAAAGTACAATTTCAAAACCTCTTGTCTACGACCACCATAATTTGATGAAAATTTCACTTTTTTGGAATTTTTTTTTTTATTTTGAAGAAAATTCTATGTAGATTGGGCTCATATAATTCATTTTTTTCAAAAACCTAAAATCAAAAAAGTCATTAAAGTTTTAGTGAGCCTTACTATTTTAAGTTTAGGTACCACTTTTGATTAATAAATATTGTAAAAATAGTAAAATTTATCATATCAATATAAAATTTATATTTTTGAAATCTAGACAGTAAGAGATCTAATGGGTTTTCATTTTGTCAAAAAATTCAAGTACAAAGACCCTCAAAAAATTATGGCGAGACAGAAATCTGGTATTCAAATGCCTTAGCCATTATTTTGGAGGTCCAAGCATAGGCTTGGTCCCACCAAACCTGTCCCGAACTGAAATCCAATGCAAAGAGTGGTTTTGTAAATTTAAATTTTAAAAAATGGGCACACGTTTAAAAATGTGTACCCATTTCTGAAATATAATAAATCAGCATGTAAAATGAGTTTCTTAAAAAATTAAAAATTAAAAAATGGGCACCCGTTTTGAAAAAAAATGGGCAGCCATTTTTTGAATTTTGGTTTGGGTGTCTGAGCTTAAGACATGTGACCATTTTTTTTTAAAATAGGTGCCCATTTCTAGCGGCAGTTGTCAAGTCCACAAGACTTCCACCGAATTGATACCCAACTTCTTATACTTACCCCTATAGTATTCCTTCACTGGATGAAAAGGGAAATGGGATAATAGATAAGGGAGATTCAAGATTAAGGTTCAAATGGAGGAAAAGGTTAACTTTCTATATGCATAGACTTATAGAAATCTTACAAACTTATGTTAACAAAAATAGAACCCAAAGACTGTAACTAACTTAAACAGATTCAATATAAATCTGAATTTGAGGTACTATGCCGACTAGGTCTACTTGTTCTTAGGAGTAAGTAAACTAGATCAACTTGTTTTTGGGACTATGTCAACTGGGTTGACTTGTTCCTTGCACTTTTTGATGATTTCAGTTGTCGGTTATAACTGAGATCCTTCACTTTCTAGATCTAATTTTCAACTTGGTGTCACCTTTTCCTACAAACACAGAAATAGGAAAATTATTGTGTAAAGAAACCCCAGTTTAGAATCAACCATAAAATTGAAATATTCTTGGAAGAAAAGTGTGTTTATGTAAAGTAGAGGCTAGATCAGAAACATGAATTTTCTTATTCCTTAATGGTGCAATCCTTCATTAATGGCGGTCACAAGTGTTGATGCAATAGCTTGTCTCCATACAAAAAACTAAAAGGAAATCATGAAAAATATGGCTTACACAACAAATTTTGTAGTTTTCCACAATGTGTTATATGGAGAGGAAGAATTAATTGAATGATTGAATATATGGATGCTTAAATATTTGTAAGTTAATGTGTATGCTATGATCTTATTCCTTGATGGTGGTCTCCTCTATTTGTTCTTCAATGAGGGAGATAAAGTTTCTACCATGGAGAAGATTGCCTTTGAATGCTTGAGATGATAGAGATCTTGATCTTTCTATTGAGGCTTTATTATGTTTTCTTTTGGTCATGAATGCTTACCCAAAAGAGGAGAGATAGGTTGGTTATATACCCCTAAAAAACATTTTGGACCTCAAAACTTGAAGAGGGTTGACAAAAATATGGATTTCCCGCTCAACCAATAAGACTAAATCCTAATTTTAATTTTTGAAGCAAAGATTGGGGAACAATTTGACCAAGCCAACTTGTTCCCATAATTTTAAAAACTTTAGGAATAATAAATTTATAAAATTTATTCGCTTTGAACAAAAAAATTCCTCCTACATTCCATGCTAATGTTCACATTCACCAAAAGATATAAAATTCGTCTAATGTATAAATTGGAGATTCATTTATTCCAAAGACTTTGGAGAACATTCAAGAGGAGTGCATGTAAAAAAATTCATAAAAATAATTAACCTCTATTGACATTTCTCTTTAAAAATAGATATACATTATCAACAATTTTATGTGAGACATGCACATTTTTGAGCTCCTAAAGTCACTACATCATATAGACATATTAGTTTGAAGAAACTCATGGTTCCTTTATAACATATTTAGTTTCAAAAAGTCACTACTTATCATGATCTCCTTCTACCACTCGCAAAAAATTAAGGTAGGTTCAACTCCTACAAAAAAACTCTCACTAATTAAAAATAAGTATGACTTTTGTATGATTATTTTGAAAGTTAGTGAATTTGACATTGTGCAAAAGTTTATTGTAGTATTAATATACAATAGAACATTGTAAATTGAAGAGTTATTATTTTATGAGAACACACATAGATGTGTGCGCAGTAACAATAATCTACATATTATATTAAAACCATTCACAATTCTTAAAAATATAAATGTAAATATATTCTTTTATTAATCATTCTTTTAATAAAAAAATTATTTACAACTAAATTTAAAAATAAAAATAAAATAAACTTCTAAATTAAGATAAGTTTTACATAAAATGAAAAAAAATTATTTTAGTATTAGTAAGATATTAAATTTTATTATTTAAATTAAACTAATTTTAATTTTTCAAAGTTAAATATTCAATAGCGAATAATTAATTTTTTGAAGGAAAAAAAAGAAAACCATTTGCACACCTTCCATTCAATAATGTTACAATCTATCAACAATTGTTTGTAAGATACCCATAGTTTTCCCCTCTTCGCCTTCCTCCAACAACACCCAAAACACCTTCTTCAACATTCCCTTCTTTCTTAACTCATGTTCAATTTCCCTATGGATAGGCCAATAGTTACAAACCATTGTGATCATCCATTCTCCTTGACGCACGTGAAACCCCAAGTCAGAGTGCGGAGGATAGCCAAATTCTATAAATAGTTTAAAGCACCACGAAAGTGATTGATTTATATTCTCTACCGAAGTAATTGACCTCAACTTTAACCACAAAGCATCCAATTATTACACACCACTTGCAAGGAAATAGCTTCTCCCAAAGGTGATGAATCAATTTTGTATCAATAGTACCATGACCGTCAGAAAATAGATATTGGTTTAAAGTTGACTCTGCTCCATCCACTGCCCTTCCAATCAAAATAGTAGGAAACCTTTGTGTTGGCACACTCTAAGATAAAAGACATAATACTTAGTTAAAACACTAGATACAAAATGAAAATAATAAAGTTGATGATTAATAATTTAAAATCAACTCTTTCCAAAATGATATTTATAAGTCACTACAAAAATGATCTTTATTATTTCCTCTAAAAAAGGAGCATTGAAATCGTTACCTTCAACTTTTGAATGCAAATCTGTATAAGTTCATTGCTGCAACAACTGATATTTATATAATCTGATACATATCATTCTTTAAAACCTTCAACTATGCTCTGCAGCTTCTCACAACTTTGAATTTCAACTAACTCCAAGCGACTCAATTCATGACGACGCACCTCCTCAAGCTCAGGACAATTTAAAACATACAAATGTTTAAGCTCAAGATTACTTGACACACTTCTCAAATGATCACAACCATTCAATTTAAGACATTTGAGCTTTCTACATTCATCAATTATGATCCTCTTATTGGATTTTCAGAATAAAATATGATTGCCTTGAGCCACTTTTGTTGACTTTTATTTTTCCTCTATTTATTGCTGATAAGTTTAAATTAGATTTCTTTTCTTGTGGACTTTAAGAGATAAGTTCAAATCAGATTTTTGAAATCTGATTATGTCTTTGGACAACAAATACTTTATAAAGAGAAGAATGTTTTTATTCTTCAATAGACTTGTAAGAAGTTTATTTTTTGTATATAGCAGCAAATTAGATTGTTTTTGAAAGTGCTATGTTTTATCAGAGACTTGTTTATTTGCAACAACAATTTTAAATTGATTATCTTGGTAAGAATTGATTGCTTTAAGATATTTTGTATGCAGCCACAATTGTTGCAGTTTTATTTTGGTTGTAGAAGTTATTTCCAGATTAATAGAAGCAAGAAGAAGCTTGCATATCTTCAATTTTGTTTGTGTTTATGCTCTGTCATGTTTTGGGGTTTCTTTATTTTATTCATTGCTGAAATAGAGCATCTATGTCTGAGTTTCTAGAATATAGAGTGTTTCTATATTCTTTGCATGGTATCAGACTTGATTGGACCTCAATCCTTATGATTTTGAGAATTTTTTTTTTCTAAGTAATTGTTTTTCTTGCACAAGAGACATGGCTAGAGATGTAGGAAAGAGCTGGCAGTAGCCACCATCTTTCAATGGACAATATTATGATGTTTGGGCAAAGAAGATGAAGAACATAATGGTTTCAAATGATTTGTGGGAGCTTGTGGTCAATGGATTTGTGGATGTGACTGATCCATCTTTATTTTGTGCCCTCTCAAATAATCAAAAGACTTAGTTGAAGGAGTCAAGGAGGAAAGATGCAAAATCTTTGAGCTTGATTGAATCTGCCTTGACAAAGGCAATCTTCCCCAGAATAGCAGTAGCTGATTATTCCAAAGAAGCTTGGGATATCCTTCACAATAGTTTTAAAGGGACTAGAAAATTTTGTGTGGTGATGCTCCAAATGCTCCGAAGATAATTTGAGACTTTTCTCGTGAAGGACAAGAATCCATTTTAGATTTCAGCTTAAGACTCTGTTGTTTGATAAACCAGTTGAGAACCAATGGAGAAACCATGGAGGAGAAAAGAATAGTAGAGAAAGTTTTGAGAAGTTTGGCATCAAAATTTGATACTCTAGTTATTTTCATTGAAGAGGCAAATGATTTCTCAACATTGACTGTTGATGAGTTAATGGGTTCTTTCCAAACCCATGAGCATCGCATAAATAAATCAGCAAATTCTTCCCAAGAGAAAGCTTTCAGAGCTCAATCCAATGCAAGAGGTAGGGGGAGAGGAAGAAACAACTCTGGAAGAGGCTGAAGAGGCAGAGGTCATGTCAACTCCAAAAAATAAAATGCTGGAGGAGAAATCTCAAAATGAACAGCAAGAAATGAGGGAGATAGCAGCTCTCAAAATTATTGTAGAGGAGGCAAGAAGAAAAATAGCTCGAACAAGAGCACTATTGAGTGTTATTATTGCCATAAATTTAAGTATTATGCAAGTGAATGCTGGAAAAAGAAAGGTGATCAGTCAAAGAAAAGTGCAAACTTTGCTAATGTGAAAGTGGGTGATGGAAATAATCCCACAGCCTTCATCATGTGCAATATTGGTGAAGAAGGTAGCCCCAAAGTCTAGTATTTAGACACCGGTTGTAGTAACCACATGAGTGGTAATGAAACTATTTTTTCTTTCATTGATAAATATATAAAGTCTAAAATTAGAATGGGTAAAAATGAAAATTTTATAACTGTGGGCAAAGGATCTATTATGATCCGCATCAAGCAAGGTGAGTAACAAGAAATTCATAATGTTTATTTTGCCCCAGGGATAAAGCATAATTTGATGAGTGTTGGAAAACTCATTAAAAATGGATATAAATTGATGATGGAGAATGGCCAATGTGTCATTAATGAGAAGGATGGGAGTAAGAAAATTATTGCAGCAGTCCAAATGACAAAGAAATAAATGTTTCCATTCAAGGTAGAAATGTGTTTCTCTTCAATTTCAGCAGCTGCATCTCCCAAGAAAGCATGTAGAATAGTACAACAATCAACCTTCAAGTGTGTGATTGAAGACCCCTCCAAGCTATGACATTTAAGGTATGGACATCTTGGCTATCCTATTTTAAGTTTATTGTCTAGGAAAAGAATGGTAGATGATTTTCCATGTATTAAAGAGTTCAGTAGCAAGAGTGAGGCTTGTATTTTGGGTAAGCAACATAGGCTGCCTTTTAATTCTAGTAACTCTACAAGGGAAAGAGCACCATTAGAGCTTGTGCATACTAATTTAGTTGGCCCTATGAAAATCACTTCCATTGGGGGGAGTACTTATTTTATGACCTTTATAGATGATTTCAGCTATAGAACATGGGTGTATTTTATGCAAAATAAATCTGAAGGTTTTGATAGGTTTTTAGAATTTAAAGCCCGGGCTAAAAAAGAAAGTGGGTGTTATGTTAAATTCCTAAGGTCAGACAGAGGGGGGGAATATACCTCTAATATTTTTGTGAAATTTTGCAAGCAGAATGGCATAAAGAATGAGCTAACAGCTGATTATACTCCAGAACAAATAGAATGGCTAAAAGAAAGAATAGGACCATCGTTGAGATGGAAAGAATTATGATGAAAGAAAAAGGACTCCCAATTGAATATTGGGGAAAATTCGTAGCAACAATTGTTTATTTGATAAATAGAAGTCCTACAAAGGTAGTCTGTGAAAAGATTCTATTGGAAGCATGGGAAAAGCATAGATGGATGGTTGAATAGTTGAGATTGTTTGGGTGTGTAGCATATGCACATGTGCCAAAGGAGAAAAGAAAAAAATTGGATGATAAGGGTGTGAATTCTATCTTCGTGGGATATAGTCTTGATTCAAAGACATATAGATTGTATAACCCAGTCACCAAAAAGATCATCATTTCAAGGGACATGGAGTTCATTGAGAATGAGTCATGGGATGGCTTGGTAGACACATCTTTAAGTACTTCAAGTAAAGTTCCTATTGTTTCTGAAGATGAATACATTAATGATTAGCAAGATGATATAACAGTGGATATAGAAGGCTACAAATTGGCCCTGCAAAGACCAGTAGGAGAAATACTGAGAGTTATCATCCCACTCTCGCCTTCCTAGTACTAAGAAAGACCAAGAGTCTAAGGGAGATTTACCAAGATAAAAGGTATGAAAATGAATTTAATGAAAACATCAATTTTGCATTATTTTCTCATAGTGATCCAATTTATTTTGAGGATGTTGAAAAAGAAGAAAAATGTTGTAAGGCCATGGATGAGGAAATAGATGCAATTAGAAGAAATGAAACTTGGGAGCTCTTTAATTTACCTCGTAACAAGAAAGTTATTGGAGTTAAATGGGTTTACAAGACTAAGAGAAATGCTGAAGGAAAAATAGATAGGCATAAGGCTCGATTGGTGTTCAAGGGGTATAAATAGTAGTTTGGTAGAGACTATGATGAAACCTATACCCGTGTTGCAAGAATGGAAACCATGTCTATTGTCATAGAAATTGCAGCCCAGCATAAATGGAAGGTATATCAAATGGATGTGAAATATGCCTTCTTGAATGGAGTATTGAAATAAGAGGTTTATGTGGAGCAACCACCTAGTTATGAATTTATGGGTCATGAACATAAAGTATATAGGCTAGAGAAGGCTCTTTATGGGCTTAAGAAAGCTCCATGGGTATGGTAAAGTAGAATTGACTCATATTTAATGAGAAATGAATTTTACAAAGAAATGGTGAGCTCAGTCTTTATATCAAGGTAGCAAATAGTAATATTTTAATTGTTGTCTTGTATGTTGATGATTTAATCTTTACTTCAGATAATGATTTCCTCATTGCTGATTTTAAAGAGGCCATGAAAAAAGAGTTTGAAATGTCAGACTTAGGTCTCTAAAGATATTTTCTAGGCATAGAAGTAAAACAAATGCATGATGGCATTTTTATCTCTCAAGAAATATATGGAAATCAGATCTTGGAGAGATTTAGAATGTAGAGTAGCAAGGTTTCCCCAAAACCAACTATGGTAGGTCTAAAGCTAAGAAAGGCTAATTGTAGCACCAATGTGAATCTGACTTTGTTTAGAATCTTGGTTGGAAGTTTAATGTATTTAACAACTACTAGGCCAGATATTATGCATGCAGTAAGCTTGATTTCTAGATTTATGGAAACTCCAAAAGAATCTCATTGGAAAGTGGGAAAGAGAATCCTAAGGTATGTGAAAGGAACCAAGGGATATGGTATTTTGTATATTGCAGAAAATGATTTTGGATTGATTGGTTACACACATAGTGATTGGGTAGGGAGTTTGGATGATAGGAAGAGCACTTCTAGATATGTCTTTCACATGGGTTTAGGTGTAATCTCATGGGCTTCTAAGAAGAAACCCATAGTTTCTCAATCTATAGCAGAGGCTAAATATACAGTAGAAAATGCAGTAACATGTCAAGCTATTTGGCAGAGAAGGATCTTGACAGAATTGAAGGAAAAACAAGAGGATAGAACGACAATATTTTGTGACAATATTTCCGTAATAGATTTGTTGAAAAATCATGTGTTTCATGGAAGAAGCAACCACATTGGAATAATGTATTATATTATTAGAGAATTAGTTGAGAATGGTAAATAAAAATGGAGTTTTATAGGTCAAAGCAGCAGCTACAAGACATTTTCACCAAGCTATTGGGCATTGCAAGTTTTTAACGCCTAAGGAGAAATCTGGGCGTAGTCATCTTGGATCAACCATGATCATGTTTTTTTGGCTCAAGGAAATGGGGGAGTGTTGGATTCTTAGAATAAAATCTGATTTCCTTGAGCCACTTTTGTTAACTTTTATTTTTCCTCTGTTTATTGCTAATAAGTTTAAATTAGGTTTCTTTTCTTGTGGACTTTAAGAGATAAGTTTAAACAGATTTTTGGAATCTGATTCTATGTTTGGACAACAAATACTTTATAAAGAGAAGAATGTTTCTATTCTTCAATAGACTTGTAAGAAGTTTAGTTTTTGTATGCATCAACAAATTAGTTTGTTTTTGTAAGTGCTCTATTTTATTAGAGACTTGTTTATTTGCAAAAACAATTGTAAATTGATTATCTTGTTAAGTAGTGATTGCTCCAAGATATTTTGTATGCAGCCCCAATTTTTGCAAGTTTATTTTGGTTATATTATTTATTTCTAGATTAATAGAAGCAAGAAGAAGCTTGCATATCTCCACTTTTGTTTGTGTTTATGCTCTTCCCTATTTTAGGGTTTCTTGATTTTATTCATTGCTAAAACAGAGCATCTATGTGTGAGTTTCTAGAATATAGAGTGATTCTATGTTCTTTACACCTCTCTGGGAAACTTGGGCCTCTAAAAACCGATAATTCTTCAAGCTCTAGACATCCCCAAATTCTTAATTCTACAAGCTCTTCACAACCAATCTATATTATTTTCAAATTTGTATAACCATCCAATTCAAAATACTTCACATTTCCATTTTTAGAAAATGTCATCCACTCGAGAAACTCCATACCACTCAAACAAAAGTGATCAAACTCTAGCTTACAACAACCATAAATTTCCAATTTTACAAGCTTTACAAGACTATCTATTTTGTACCTTGGCAATTATTCAAGCTCTAGACATCGCCAAATTCTTAATTTTTCAAGTTGTTCACAGCCAAGCTATATTGTTCTTGAATTTTAACAATCATCCACATGAAGACATTTCAGATTTTCACATCCATTAATTATAATCCTCTCTAACAAACTTAGGCCTCTAAAAAATGGCAATTCTTCAACCTCCGGACAACCTACAATGCTAAATTCTACAAGCTCTTCACAGCCAAAATGTACTATTTTTATATTCTTATAACCATCTAATTCAAAATATTTCAACTTTATAAGTCTATCGAATCTAATCCTTTCGAGACACTTTAGACCACTAAGACACAAGTGATCAAAATCTTCCTTCCCACAACCACAAATTTATAATTCTACAAGATTTGCAACATTAGATATTCCCTACACACCATCTAAATTTCGATCACCATCCACTTTAAGACATTTGAGCATTCCACATCTATTAATTATAATCCTCTCCAGGCAATTTGGACTTCTAACGTCTATCACTTCTTCAAGCTCTGGACAGCTCTGAATGTTTAATTCTATAATCTCTTCACAACCAAACTGTAATGTTTTTAGATTTTGACAACCATCTAGTTGAATATATTTGAGCTTTCCACATCCATAAATTATACTCCTCTTAAGGAAACTTGGGCCTCTAAAAACTGACAATTGCTCAAGCTTTGGACAGCCCCAAATGCTTACTTCTACAAGATTTTCACAACCAAACTATACTGTTCTCAAATTTTGATAACCATCCAATTCAAAATATTTTACCTTTACATATCCATCAAATGCCATCCTCTCGAGACACTTCATACCATTGAGACAAAACTGATCAAACTCTAGCTTCTCACAATAAGAAATATCCACCTCTACAAGCATGTCAAGAGTATTTATTCCTAACACACTTTTTAATTTTTGACAATTACCAATTGTGATTCTTTCAAGACAAGATGGATGAGCAAGCCTTAGCTCCTCAAGGTCTAGACATTGATTAATATTTAATAGCACAAGATTTTTAAGATGAGAAGTACCTGTCAATCTTTTGATTTTATTACAATAGGTAATAGTAAGTGACTTTAAGGTTTTTACACTACTCAAATTAACTTCCATAAGACTCTCCATGTAGTCAAGTGTAGTTGAATCAAGGCTGGGATAGTGAATTCCACTAATTAATATCCTAGATACAAAATGCTTGCCACTAATCACTAGATTTTTAAGGATTTCTAAAAATCCATTTTCTAAACCATCTGATATTCCTGATAAATCTAGAAACTCTTTCAAGGAATTTTCAAAAATCCATAGCTCTTTCAAGCACGAGGGAGCCAAAATTCAAGATAAAATAAATATTGTGTAAGGCTCTCAATGATATAAAAAATAGTTCCCAGGCAACCATAACATAAGAAACTCAACAAAGCATATTTAAGGGAATTTGAATTTTGATTTAGAATATCAAAATACCTCTATGTAATTCCCCCACACCATTTTGAGTTGTCCAGAGTGGATTTCTAAATAATGCAAAGTTTGAAGAGGAATCCATGAAGAAATACTTGGTTGCTCTATGGAATTACCATAAAGCTTGAGCCATAGGAAGGAAGCTAACATCTCAAAACAATTAAGTAATTGGTTTGAAAAGAATGTAACTTGAGAATCCATAGACATGTCCAAAATGGAGTGGAAACACCTAAGATTGGTTTTGGTGAGGATAATTTTGAAACCATTAAAGCCTGTAGACATGGAAGCATGTCAATTTTCTATAAATAGAATTAGTCACAAGTTAGGATTTGTATGAAGAAAAATCTAAAAGAGTAACATACATACCAAAGGTTTCAGATCTTGAGGATGCCACAGGCGATGAGGAGGGCTAAGCTCAACTTTTACTTCTCTTCCCAAGTCCCTTAGGTGGTCATGCATTCTCAATAAAATTACATCTCCTCAAATCTCACTAATTTCTTTGACAAGGAATTTATCTTTAAGGGTCTCTAGTGCATGTTGAGAATTCCATCGTGATGCCTCGCATACTCTTTCAGCTATACTTTTAAATTTTCCCACAAAAAAATAGGAAATATCCATGAAAACCTATATTTTTTCATCATCCAAAGCTTCAAAGCTTATTCTCAATCTTTTCTTTACATCTCGAGGCAGAATTGTTCTAGCGTTAATCAATTATGCCTTCCAACAATTGTGAGCTCTACCATGAACATGTTGGCCGAGAACTTGAAGAGACAAAGGTAACCCTCTCCATACCTCTATGAATTCATCAACCAACGCCTTGTACCTAGTAGGTGGATGGGATTGGCAAAAGGCATGCCAAAAAAATAGTTTCCTCCCATGATTTTTATCCATTCCTTTTCAATTGTAACCAACTATAATCCCTGCATCCTAACATCTCGGGTCATCAAAATAACTAGAGATTTCTTTATGGTGGAGTTATTTAGGATATCCATGACCAATAGAGAATTTAACTACTGCACATGGTCAATATCATCTACAATAATTAGAAAGCTTGAATGGGGAGGGCTCCTTTGTATACTATCTTTGAGATAGCCTCTTCCTTCCTTTGTACTTGTAAAAATCAGATGATGTATGTCAAAGAGATCTTGGAGAAGCTTAAGTTGTAAAGAAAGTAAGTCACTTCTCAAAGACGCTTCTCTTACATCAAGCACCAAACTTGTTCTAGAATAATTACACATCTTTTGGTTAAACAATTCTTTGGTAAGAGTTGTTTTTCTGGATCTTCCTATGTCAAAAATGCCAGCTACCACAACCTTATTCTTCACAGTCTTCAACCCACACTGGTTTTCAAAATCTTCTACAAGTTCATCAAGACAATTCTTTTCAAAATCCTCCACAAGATTGTTACGAACCATGGGATATTCAACAACATGCAAACATGTTTTCCTTTTTACTTCTTCTTGCACTACTGCTACAATGTTTTTGTAGTCACAAAAACTTCATAAAACAAAAGTAGAACCCTGTAAAAAAATAGTTAACCAATTTTGAAGGAGGAAATACTTGTATAAACTTCAACTACCAAAACTATAGAAAGGTTACCTCTCCAATCCTTCCCTAGCTATAAATGAAAGATACTAAAGGGATTCCTTCCACTAGGTAAGCTTCTCCAGGTACCTGCCTTTTACTTCATATTTCCTGAATGCACCAGTGTATACTCCATTTTCAATGTGGCAGAGGTCACTTGATAAAACATAGTAATGATTTTAGCCTTACTCTACAACATGAGAACTAGCTCAGCTAGGCACCAAGGTGACTCTGCATATCCTTTGGAAAAGATGGAAATGTGTACCTTAGCAGACCTGATGGCTGTCTTGATTGTAGATGGAAATAAATTGCCAAGTTCCTTCTCTTGTGAATCAAGAAAATCTTGAATGCCCGATTGCTGAAGTGAGTTGTAAAGTTGAGTGGCCAAAGTTTTTTTGACATCAGGGCCTCTATGGTTGATGAAAACATTAAATAATATTGAAGATTCAGAAACCTTCTTTCTTTTGCCAAAAGGTTGTATTCTAGAGAAATCAATAGATTATGATTTTTCTGTTGAGATGATGAAGAAGACACCATTGATTCCAATGTTAATTACCCTCTGCTAAGAAAAATAGAAAGAAAGAAAAATAGGGCGATTTGATTGTAATATGCGGAAATAAATATGAGTTAATGTCAAAGGAGGTGGTTAGAGTGACTTAAAAAAATCATTCCGTGGGAGAATACAATGCTTTCCTCAAAACATTGATTACTCAGAGTAGGAAAAAGCTTAAAAAATAGACAAATGCCTACCTATTAGAACATCTTAGATGGAAAAAATGCTTTCCAACTAGATGACCCACAGCATGGATGAAAAATATTTGATTCAGTTTAAAAGAAACATGCGTAATAGCAAAACTGAGTGTGTTTAAGCCCCTTTCAGTGCCAACTAATATTAAAATGTTTCATGTTTATTTTATTTTAAATATCAACTTTCAAAGAAATGATTTAATAAATGATGTATTTATAAATGATAAATATTTAAATTACCTAGATTCTTGACATTCTTAATATATTGATAAATGGTCTGCCCAAACTACAAAGTCATACAATAAAGTTTTTAGTCATTTATTTCAAAGATTCTTATTGTTTTTTTTCTCTTCACCCGTCCAATCAGCCTGAGCAATTCAATGACGCACTTCATATGTTTTAATGTTCATGTCCTCATCTCTGAACAAAGCCTATCTTTTATTTTTTGTTTGAAATGTGTCATATTAAACGTGTAATGAGAGAGATGACACAAAAGGAGGAAAGTGAGCACCAGGTTCATTTTGTCCATATAAAACTATGATCAAACCTTTATGTGCAATGGGTACGCGGAGGAATTTTTGGATAAGTTCAATTTTTTGATAATTTCAAAATTTTGTATGGATATAGCATCTAATGTAATGAATGGTAGAATGTGAATTACTCTTTGTTCTTAATGGATAAGAAAATAGTTAAAAAAATAATTTGTGATGTGATTTGTCCAAATGGAAAACCTTAGTTTCTGGTGCCAATCTCAGGGATTCCTTTCAAGTAGGTACTTGATTACCTCTAAGAGGTTCTTGTTACTCGATTATGCTACCCCATTAGCCCAAGGATAGCAATTACTAGAGAATTTGAGGGTAACATTCCTATCATAGATCCACAGAGTAAAAATTTAGCAGAGGAAAATGTTGGGCCATTATCGCACACCAGGGTGAATGACATCCCGATCCTTGTGACAATGTTTTCTTCAGTGAAGTGGATTACCACATCCATCATGTTTTTCTTGAATGATATAGCATTAGCCCACCATATGCAATAGTCTATAGAAATTAAAATGTATCGGTGACTTGTGGACAAGTTAGGGTTTATCTCCCCAATAAAGTTGAGCGCCCACTAGGATGAAATGTTTTGCCTCAAAAATAGGCTGGAGAGGAATTTTTGGGTTCCACTCTCATGAAGTGGTAGTTTGAGAAGTGTTTCACTTCCTCACATGTGCATAGACATCCTTAAAAAATGTGGGGCCAATAGTATCCAACCTGGAGGATTTGATGAGCAGTCATGTGAGCTGATCTATGTTCAGTCCTAAAATTACCATGGAATTCTATTATCATTTTTTTGGTTTGTTCCCAGTCAAGAAACTAGAGGTAGACACCTTCATGATTCCTATGGAAAAGGGTCCCATTCTTAATCTTTAAATGTGCACTTTTTAGCTAGAGAGGTTAGTGTTTATTGGGAATAAGCATTTCAGGGCACTGGTTATTCAACAGAAGCTATACTAAGTCAGCATACCAAGGATCTTGAGTAATGGATTGCATGATGTAGGTGTGACATTTAATATATGGGCTGGCCTCAGCCATATCCTTACACATTCCTTATCTCTGGATGAGTTTCATAGGTTGCATTTCAAGATCATATTCCTAGAGGATGGCCATCCATTTTCCCTGGTGTTCACCTAATTTTCTCTGAAGTAACAAAGACTTAACAGCCTAGTCAGGGAGGATGGCGTGCACTTTTCTATGGAGAAAATATTGTCAAAATTTCTTGACCGCCTAGAAAAGGGAGAAAACTTTCTTTTTAAGAGGTGAATATCGTACATCAGCATTTTTAAAGGGGGAGCTCATAAAACTGATGGGTCATTCTTCCCCTTTGACCTTCTGGTTTAGTACAGCTACAGCAAAGTGGGTGGAGGCAAAAGAATATATGTGAACTGGGAGAGAATAGTCTAAGATGGCCATGACTGGGGCCTCCACAATAGCCTACTTGGTCTGGACAAAGGCTTGTTTTTCCTCTGGGCTCCACTCAATTTTGGTGTATTTTTTCATCATATCATTTAAAGGTTTTACAACCTTGGGAAAGTTGGTGATGAAACTTCAGACGAAGTTGATCTCCCCAAAGAAAGATTGCATTTCCTTCTTACTACCCGATATTTGCAACTTTAGCAATGCCTCAACTCTCTTAGGGTCAATGGATATACCCTTCTCAGAGACAATATATCCTTACAATTTTCCTTCAGTTACCGCGAATATGCATTTCTTAGGGTTGAGAGGAATACCAAATTGGTGACACTACTCGTAGATCTTAGTGAGGTGGGAAGGATGGTCATTCCTCTCTCGGGAGAAAATAGTTAAATCATCCATGTAGATGATTATACATTTATTAACCAAACCTTCAAAGGCGATGTGCATGGCTTTCTAGCTAGAATGTAGCTTCAAATTTTATCAACCTAAAGGGCATTATTTTGTAGGCAAACATTCCCCACTTGTTGGTGAATTTCATTTTAACTCTATCTTTGAATTTGACCATGACTTAGTTATGTTAGAATACTTCAAGGATAACTAAGAGGGGGGGTGAATCAGTTACCTGCAACTTTAAATCTTTTGTACTTATTAATCCAAACTAATATAAATTAAATGCACATTTAGATAACACATTACACAACACATCAATTTGGTTATGGGGAAACCAAATGGTAAAAACCCCGATGGGAATGAGCAGCCACAAAGAACTATACTGTTTATAGTAATCCCTGTTAAAAGATCTTTCAACCCTGTTAGGAGTTGTTCATTACAATGCAGTAGTATAGTGACCTGGTTAAGGGTCAGAGCCTGTTAGGAGTCTTTTACAATAGCCTTGTTAGGGGTGGTGGACTCACTATCCAAGTGGTGAAGGCTACAACCTTCTGGGTATTTCATACACAATGTATCAACAAGATGAACTGCTGCTTGTGACACTACTTGTCTAACCAGTTCCTTTTGTGCGCCAATACTTTAACCTCTTGTAAAGAACTATAAAAATCTTATCTATATTCTGAAAGCTTCAAATTCAGTATCTATATTATCAACATATGATAAATATAGCTCTGTTGCTTTAACACTCTACTCTTCTTTTCTAATCTCTGGCTTTCGCAACTCTTCTTATCACAAATAACCTTCTATAAGTACATAATACAAGTATGAGATCATGAGACCTATTAGACAACTCTTCATAACATCCTTGTCTGCTCTACTAAGTGCGCAAGTATAATTATGACCGCGCAAGTACAAACTCAATAGGCGTGTTGCTTCACTAAGTCGGCTTCACCAAATTTACCATAACATTGCAATCTTCTTGAAACACGTTTGGTGCCTTAAGATTAATATCAGAAAATCATAATTAATCAATAATATACACATGCATATCCTGAAGATAGGCACAACTCATTAAACATGTTATATACATCACCTTTAAATCGTTATACCTCTAGAACTGTAACCGTCAATAACAGAATTAGATATCTTTACTGAAACATCATATATGGGTCTGTGTGTATGAACATAGCATGATAAACATTTCAACAACATGTATCTATCCACGTAAGTCTTCATATCATCATATGGATAAGTACATACAGAAGTACTGTTGTGTATTATATGTTGTCATTAATGACAAACATACAATCAATCAACTATTCAGAATCAAATCTCCAACAATCTCCCCCTTTGGCATTGATGGCAACATATGATAAAAACAACTTATGTTCATGGCGTCTTCTCTCTTTTACATTCTTCTCAATATTCTCATCAAAGATCCATTTACACTGCTAAAATTACATGGACTGTGTTTTATATGTATACTCCCCCAGAGAATAAGCTCCTTATATGTGTTTCTTCTTTTTCTTGTTTTTAGTACATACTCCCCCATTGACATCAATGACAAAGGGCATCATAAACCATTATGCATAGGTACTACTCCCGAAGTAGAGTAGTCAACCATTCATTAGTCACATAGGACTGATGTACTTGTTGCTTTCTTTAATTAGACTTAGGAGAGGGAATGACTCCCAACTTCTCTCTTAGATACTCAAAAGTATCCTTTTCTAAAGGCTTCATGAAAATGTCTTCCAACTGATCTTTTGTGCTTACATAGTCCAATTTCACTTCCTTGTCTGCAACTTTTTCTCTCAAAAAATGATACTTGATCTCTATGTGTTTTGTCTTCGCATGCATCATAGGGTTCTTAGACATGTTAATAGTACTAGTTTTATCGCAATGAATAACAATAGGATAATCAACCTAAATGCCAAAGTCTTTAACCATCTACTTGATCCAAACAATTGTTGTATAATTCCATGCTGCTGCAAAATATTTTGCTTCTATCGTTGACTGAGAAATACAATTTTGCTTCTAGCTTGTACAAGATACCAATCTTTCTCCAAGAAATGTTGCTCCTCCTGAAGTGCTCTTTCTTTCATCAATACAACCTACCCAATCTACATTAGTATACACATGAAGTTGTGTATTTTCTGATTTAGGATACCATAAACCATAGTCTATAGTTCCCTTAAGATATCTGAATATCCTCTTGATTGCCATTATGTGATTATGCTTGGGTTCAGCTGCAAATCTTCCAACAATGCCAACTACATTAGATATGTCAAGTCTTGATTGAGTTAGATAAATAAGCTTTCCAATCATACATTTGTACAATGTTTTATCAACTGTTGTGGAGTCATCATCTTTTGAAAGTTTACTTCCTGTGATCATAGGAGTGCAAACTGGCTTGCAATCCTCCATCTTGAAAGTTTTCAATATTTCCTTCACATATTTTCACTGAAAAAATGAATATTCCTTTATCTGTCTATTTTACATTCAGTCCTAAAAAGTATTTTATAGGACCAATCATGCTCATTTCAAATTCATTCTACATTTCTTTTGCAAATGTTGTACTAAGCTTGTCATTTCCTCCAAAGATAATGTCATCAACAAATATGGCAACTAATAGTAATCCATCAGGTGTTTCTCTTCTGAACAAGTTGCAATCTTTTGCTCCTTTCTTGAATCCAATCTTGGTGAGATAACCATCTAGTCTCTCATACCAAGCTCTTGGGGCTTGCTTAAGTCCATAGAGTGCTTTATTTAGTTTGCATACCATGTCTGATCTATCTAAAAGGTTAAATCCGTCATGCTATTCTATTTAGACTTCTTCTTTTAAGTCAACATTCAAAAAGGTTGATTTGACATCCATTTGATAAACTTTAAAGTCTTTTACTGTTGCATATGCCAAAAAAAATTTATGGCTTTCAGTTTGCTCACAGGGGCAAATGTATCAGTGTAGTTAATTCCTTCTCTCTGTGCATATCCTTTACATACTAATCTTGTTTTGTTTCTTATTATTGTACCTTCTTCATTCATTTTGTTTTTGAAAATCCATTTTGTTCCAATCACATTTTTATCACTTGGTCCATGAACCAATTCCCATGTGTCATTCTTGATTATTTGATCTAGTTCTTATTTCATTGCATTTTTCCAATCAGAATCATTACAAGCATTTTCAACACTTCAAGTTTCAATCTGTGAAAGTAAACATACCTCTTCATCTACTATTAGATTCTTTTCTTTTAATCTGGTCAAAAAACTGCTACTCTGATCTCCAATGATATCATTTTTAGAGTGGTATCTGGATGTAAACTTAGGAACCTTAGGTGTGACTTCTTCCTCTATAATTTGTTGTTCTTCATTGCTTGAATCAGGGTCATTGCATGAGACATCAATGCAATCAAACATTTCTTAAATAATAGTATCTTTACTGTTAGGTCTAGGTTCTTCTTCAATCAATGGTGCACATTCATAGTACCTCTCTTGAATCATAAAATTTTCATCAATCTTAACATGCGTGCTTTCAATTATCTTATTTAATCTCAAATTGAAACATCTATAAGCTTTTCTTTTTGTAGAGTAACCAAGAAAAATACCTTCATCACTTCTAGCATCAAACTTGCCAACACTATCATCTCTCTTGATGTAGCACTCGCTGCCAAATATTCTAAAGTAGTTTACTGTGGGTACATTACCAAACCAAAGTTCATAGGGTGTCTTGTCCATGCTTAATCTCAATTGCATTCTATTGATAGTATACACTACAGTATTCACTGCATCTCTCCAATAGGTGTGCGCAACTTTTCCTTCAATCATCATGGTGTGCATTGTATTTAGTATAATTCTATTCCTCCTTTCTATAATTCCATTTTGCTGAGGTGTTCTAGGGGCACTTAACTACCTTTTTATTCCATGTTCTTTAGAGTAGTCATAAAACTGGTCAGAGGTGAATTCTCCTCCTCTATCTGATCTTAAACATTTTAGTTTTATTCTAGATTCATTCTCAACCTTAGCTTTGAATATTTTTAACTTCTCAAAGGATTCTAACTTCTCCTTTAAGAATGCAACCCACATCATCCTATAAAAATAATCAACAAACAAAATAAAGTACCTTTCACCATAGTATGATCTTGTTTGAGTAGGACTGCATAAATCTCTTTGCACTAAGTCCAACTTGTTTTCAGCTAAGGTCTTCTTTCTTCTGAAGGAACTCCTTACATGTTTACCCATAACACATTACCTACAAATTGTGTCAACTGGTCTTGCAATGCTTGGTAGGTCTCTAACTACCTTGACATTATTGATCTTTACTATACTGTCAAAATTGATATGACATAGTCCCTTGTGCCATAACCAACTGTCATCCACTTTTGCAACAAAAGAACATATATTTGAATTGAGCTGAAAAACATTAACTTTTGTTTTAGAGCCTGATGCAATCATGTCTCCATCCTTGTTGCTAATAATGCACTGGTTTTCCTTGAACTCCAAATGATATCCTTTGTCAAGTAGCTGTCCAACACTTAGTCGATTATGATTCAATCCATCTACATATAGAACATCATCTGTCTTGTTCTTTTCATCCAAGGTGATGGATCCTCTACCTATGATAGGTTTAGGAGTGTTATCTCCAAATCTAACCAGACCACCTTTGTATTTGTCTAGATGAACAAATCTGTCCTTGTCACCTGTCATGTGATGTGAGCATCCACTGTCAATGATCCAATTAGTTCTGACATCTGCTTTGGAAATTAAGGCTAATTCATGATCTTCTTCTTTATCTGCAATGTCCATATCTTTGAGCAACCTTTCCATGTCTTTAAGGGCAATGAATCTAATTTCATCTTCTCTTGAATCTTCATCAATTACACCTTCTTCAGCATGGTAACATTCCTTCCTATATTTAGGTTTGTAATTAGATTTGAACTTTTTGACTCTTGTGGGACACTTAGATGCAAAGCAACCAATATTATTGCATGAAAGACACTTGAATGGGAGTTGTCCTTCATACTTTCCTTTTCCTTTCTTTTCTCTCTTAGCAATCATGGCAATTATTTCTTCTAGCTCTTCATCAGTTTCTTCATTCTCATTATGACTAGAGATGTGTGAGGATTTCTTACCGTGGATTGAAGATTTGAAGGCTATTTCATTCCTAGGTTCAGTCTTCAATCTTGATATCTCAAATGTAGAGATTTTTTTGATCAAAGTCTCTCTCTTGAAGTTTTTATAAAACTGCATGGTTTCATCTAGAATGTTGATTTTTCTTTTATAGTCTGCTGTCAATGTAGTCATTAACTTGTCCATTATGTCTTCTTCTAGAATTTCTCCTCCATTGTTCCTAATTCCAAATAATTCTTCATTTATCGTCTGATTATAAGCTCTAATGTTTTCTTTAGATAACATTTCAGGACTATTATATTTCTTTTTCCATGTCTTTCTGTGCACATTCTTTGCTTGGATGTCTCCTTCAAACATATCTTCCAAATACTTCCATATGGTGTAAACTCAGTCAACTTTCTTGATCTTACAAAATTCACTGTCAGATAGGGCACTGATTAGGGCTTCTTTGGAAATTGCATTATGTGTAAAAATGTCCTTTTGTTTATTGGTAGCATCATCCTTTGCAAGGTCTTTCAGAGATGGAATATAAACTTCTTGTGTAGCAATCTCAAAGATCTCAAAGCCAACACATTATAGATGTGTAATCATTTTGTTCTTCCAATCCAGATAGTTCTCTCCATCAAACTTAGGACTCTTTTTTCTATAGTATACCATCTGATCTACCTTAAGTTGTTAGGCTTTCTCTCTAAGGCACTTGCCTCTGATACCAATAGTTAGAATACTTCAGGGATAACTAAGAGGCAGAGGTGAATCAGTTATCTACTACTTTAAATATTTTGTACTTATTAATCTAGACTGTTATAAATTAAATGTACATTCAGATAAAAAATTACACAACACATCAATTTGGTTACAGAGAAACCAAATGGTAAAAACCCCAGTGGGAATTAGCACCCACAAAGAAATATACTATTTATAGTAATCCCTGTTAAAAGATCTTTCAACCCTTTTAGGAGTTGTTCATTAAAATGCAGTGGTATAGTGACCTGGTTAAGGGTCACACCCTATTAGAAATCTTTTACAATAACCCTATAAGGGGTGGTGGACTCACTGTCCAAGTGGTGAAGGCTACAACCTTCTAGGTATTTGATACACACTGTATCAACAAGATGAACTGCTGCTTGTGACACTGCTTGTCTAATCAATTCCTTTTGTGTGCCAATGCTTTAACCTCTTGTAAAGAACTACAAAAATCTTATCTATATTCTGAAAGCTTCAACTTAAGTATCTATATTATGAACATATGATAAATATAGCTCTGCTGCTTTAACACTCTGCTCTACTTTTCTAATCTCTGGCTTTCACAACTCTTCTTATCACAAATGAAATTCTATAAGTACATACTCCAAGTATGAGATCATGGGACCTGTTAGACAACTCTTCATAACATCCTTGTCATCTCTACTAAGTGCACAAGCATAATTACAACCGCACAAGTACAAACTAAATAGGCACGTCACTTCACTAAGTCAGCTTCACCAAATTTACCATAACATTGCAATCTTCTTGAAACACATTTGGCACCTTTAGATTAATATCAACAACTCATAATTAATTAAGTATATGTACACACATATCCTAAAGATAGGTGCAACTCATTAAACATTTTATATATGTTGGCCTTAAACCGTTATACCTCCAGAACTATAACCGTCAATAAAAAAATTATATATCTTTCCTAAAACATCATATCTGGGTCAGCTTGTACGAACATAGAATAATAAACATGTAAAAAACATGTATCTATCCATGCAAGTCTTCATGTCATCATATGGATAAGTACATACAGAAGTACTATTGTGTATTATATGTTGTCATCAATGACAAACATACAATCAATCAACTATTCAGAATCAAATCTCCAACAATTTCCCCCTTTGGCATTGATGGCAACATATGATAAAAACAACTTATCTTCATGGTGTCTTCTCTCTTTAACACTCTTCTCAATATCCTCATCAAAGATTCATCTACACTGCTACAGTTACATGGACTATGTTTTATATGTATACTCCTCCAGAGTATAAGCACCTTGTATGTGTTCCTTGTTTTCCTTGTTTTTAGTACATACTTCCCCATTGACATCAATGGAAAAGGGCATCATAAACCATTATGCATATGTACTACTCCAGAAGTAGAGTAGTCAACCATTCATCAGTCACATAGGACTAATGTACTTGGTACTTTCTTTAATCAGACTTAGGAGAGGAAATGACTCCCAAATTCTCCCTTAGATACTCAAAATTATCCTTTGCTAAAGGCTTTGCGAAAATGTCTTCCAACTAATCTTTTGTGCTTACATAGTCCAATTTCACTTCCTTGTCTACAACTTTTTCTCTCAGAAAATTATACTTGATCTCTATGTGTTTTTTCTTTGTGTGCATCACAGGGTTCTTAGACATGTTAATAGTACTAGTCTTATCACAATGAATAACAATAGGATAATCAACCTGAATACCAAATTATTTAACCATTTGCTAGATCCAATTAATTGTTGTACAATTCGGTGCTGTTGCAACATATTCTGCTTCTATCGTTGAATGAGAAATACAATTTTGCTTCTTCCTTGTCCAAGATACCAATCTTTCTCCAAGAAATACTTCTCCTACTGAAGTGCTCTTTTTGTCATCAATACAACCCGCCCAATTTGCATCAGTATACACATGAAGTTGTGTATTCTCTAATTTAGGATACCATAAACCATAGTCTATAGTTCCCTTAAGATATCTAAATATCCTCTTTATTGCCATTAGGTGATTATGCTTGGGTTCATCTGCAAATCTTCCAACAATGCCAACTACATTAGATATGTTAGGTCTTGATTGAGTTAGATAAATAAGCTTTCCAATCATACATTTGTACAATGTTTTATCAATTGCTGTGGAGTCATCATCTTTTGAAAGTTTACTTCCTGTGATCATAGGAGTGCAAACTGGCTTGCAATCCTCCATCTTGAAATTTTTCAATATTTCCTTCACATATTTTCACTAATTAATGAATATTCCTTTATCTATTTGTTTTACATCCAGTCCTAAAAAGTATTTTATAGGACCAATCATGCTCATTTCAAATTTATTCTACATTTCTTTTACAAATGTTGTACTAAGCTTGTCATTTCCTCCAAAGATAATGTCATCAACAAATATGGCAACTAATAGTAATCTATGAGGTGTTTTTTCTTGTGAACAAGTTGCAATCTTCTACTCCTTTCTTGAATCCAATCTTGGTTAGATAACCATCTAGTCTCTCATACCAAGCTCTTGGGGCCTGGTTAAGTCCATAGAGTGCTTTCTTCAGTTTGCATACCATGTCCGGTCTATCTGAAAGGTTAAATCCTTTAGGATATTCTATGTAGACTTCTTCTTTTAAGTCACCATTCAAAAACATTGATTTGACATCCATTTGATAAACTTTAAAGTCTTTTATAGTTGCATATGCAAAAAATAATTTTATGGCTTCCAGTCTGCTTACATGGGCAAATGTATTAGTGTAGTCTATTCCTTCTCTCTGTGCATATCCTTTACATACTAATCTTGCTTTGTTTCTTATTACTGTACCTTCTTTATTTATTTTGTTTCTTAAAATCCATTTTGTTCCAATCACATTTTTATCACTTCGTATAGGAACCAATTCCCATGTTTCATTCTTGATTATCTGATCTAGTTCTTCTTTCACTGCATTTTTCCAATCAGAATGATTACAAGCATTTTCAACACTTAAAGGTTCAATCTGTGAAAGTAAACATACCTCTTCATCTACTGTTAGATTCTTTGCTTTTGATCTGGTCAAAACACTGCTGCTCTGATCTCCAATGATATCATTTTTAGAGTGGTATCTGGATGTAAACTTAGGAACCTTAGGTGTGACTTCTTTCTCTATAATCTATTGTTCTTCATTGCTTGAATAAGGGTCATTGCATGAGACATCAATGCAATCAAAAATTTCTTCAATCATAGTATCTTTACTGTTAGGTCTAGGTTCTTCTTCAATCAAAGGTGCACATTCATAGTACCTCTCTTGAATCATAAACTTTTCATCAACCTTAACATTCCTACTTTCAATTATCTTCTTTAATATCAAAATGAAACATCTATAAGCTTTTATTTTTGTAGAGTAATCAAGAAAAATACCTTCATCACTTCTAGCATCAAACTTGCCAACACTGTCATCTCTCTTGATGTAGCACTTGCTACCAAATATTCTAAAGTATTTTACTATGGGTACATTACATAACCAAAGTTCATAGGGTGTCTTGCCCATGCCTAGTCTCAATTAGGTTCTATTGATAGTATACACTATAGTGTTCACTGCATCTCTCCAATAGGTGTGCACAACTTTTCCTTCAACCATCATGGTGCACACTGTATCCAGTATAATATTTTTCATCCTTTCTACAATTCCATTTTTTTGAGGTGTTGTAGGGGCACTCAACTGCCTTTTTATTCCATGTTCTTCATAGTAGTCATAAAACTAGTTAGAGGTGAATTCTCCTCCTCTATCTGATCTTAAACATTTCAGTTTTAGTCCAGATTCATTCTCAACCTTAGCTTTGAATA
>MU226468.1:495457-518162 GCA_018584345.1 Thuja plicata
GCCTTTTTATTCCATGTTCTTCATAGTAGTCATAAAACTAGTTAGAGGTGAATTCTCCTCCTCTATCTGATCTTAAACATTTCAGTTTTAGTCCAGATTCATTCTCAACCTTAGCTTTGAATATTTTTAACTTCTCAAAGGCTTCTAACTTCTCCTTTAAGAATTCAACCCACATCATCCTAGAAAAATCATCAACAAACAAAATAAAGTACCTTGCACCATAGTATGATCTTGTTTGAGTAGGACCACATAAAACTGTATGCACTAAGTCCAACTTGTTTTTAGCTGAGGTCTACTTGCTTCTGAAGGAACTCCTTACATTTTTACCCATAACACATTCCCTACAAATTGTGTCAAGTAGTCTTGCAATGCTTGGTAGGTCTCTAACTGCCTTCACATTATTGATCTTTACTATATTTTCAAAATTGATATGACATAGTCTCTTGTGCCATAAACAACTGTCATCCACTTTTGCAACAAAACAACTTACATATGAATTGATATGAAAAGCATTACCTTTTTTTTTAGAGCCTGATGCAATCATGTCTCCATCCTTGTTGCTAATAATGCACTAGTTGTCCTTGAATTGCAAATGATATCCTTTGTGAAGTAGTTGTCCAACACTTAGTAGATTATGATGCAATCCATCTACATATAGAACATCATTTTTCATGTTCTTTCCATCCAAGGTGATGGATCCTCTACCTATGATAGGTTTAGGAGTGTTATCTCCAAATCTAACCATACCACCTTTGTATTTGTCTAGATGAACAAATCTATCTTTGTCACCTATCATGTGATGCAAGTATCCACTGTCAATGATCCAATCAATTCTGACATTTTATTTGGAAATTAAGGCCAATTCATGATATTCTTCTTTATTTTCAATGTCCATATCTTTGAGCAACCATTCCATGTCTTTAAGGGAAACAAATCCAATTTCATCTTCTCCTAAATCTTCATCAGTTACACCGTCTTTAGCATGGTAACATTCATTCCTATATGAAGGTTTGTAATTAGATCTAAACATTTTGACTCTTGTGGGACACTTAGATGCAAAGTGACCAATCTTATTGCATGAAAAACACTTGAATGGGAGTTTTCCTTTATACTTTCCTTTTCTTTTCTTTTCTCTCTTAGCAATCATGGCAATTATTTCTTCTAGCTCTTCATCAGTTTCTTCATTCTCATTATGACTAGAGATGTGTGAGGATTTCTTACCGTGTATTGAAGCTTTCAAGGTTGTTTCATTCTTAGGTTCAGTCTTCAATCTTGATATCTCAAATGCAAAGATTTTGCTAATCAAAGTCTCTCTCTTGAAGTCTTTAGAAAACTGCATGGTCTCATCTACAATGTTGATTTTGCTTTCATAGTCTATTGTCAATGTAGTCATTAACTTGTCCATTATGTCTTCTTTTGAAATTTCTCCTCCATTGTTCCTAATTCCAGATACTACTTCATTTATCTTCTGATTATAAGCTCTAATGTTTTCTTTAGGTAACATTTCAAGACTATTATATTTCTTTTTCCATGTCTTTCTGCGCCCATTCTTTTCTCGGATGTCTCGTTCAAACATATATTCCAAATACTTCCATATGGTGCAAGCTCGGTCAACTTTCTTGATCTTAGAAAATTCATTGTCAGATAGGGAACTGATTAGGGCTTCTTTGGCAATTGCATTGTGTAAAAATTTCCTTTTTATCTGTTGGTAGCATCATACTTTGTAAGGTCTTTCAAAGATGGAATATCAACTTCTTGTGTAGGAATATCAAAGATCTCAAAGCCAACACATTGTACATGTGTAATCATTTTGTTCTTCCAATCTAGAATTTTCTCTCCATCGAACTTAGGACTCTCTTTTTCTGAAGTATGCCATCTGATCTACCTTAAGCTATTAGGCTTTCTATCCAAGGTGCTTGGCCTTGATACCAATTGTTAGAATACTTCAGGGATAACTGAGAGGGGGGGGGGTGAATTAGCTATCTGCAAATTCAAATCTTTTGTACTTATTAATCTAGACTAATATAAATTAAATTCACATTCAGATAACACATTACATATCACATCAATTTGGTTACGGGGAAACCAAATGGTAAAAACCTTGGCGGGAATTAGCACCCACAAAGAACTATACTATTTATAGTAATCCCTATTAAAAGATCTTTCAACCATGTTAGGAGTTATTCATTACAATGTAGTAGTATAGTGACCTAGTTAAGGGTTAGACTCTATTAGGAGTCTTTTACAATAACCCTATTAGGGGTGGTAGATTCACTATCCAAGGACTCATTGTCCAAGTGGTGAAGCCTACAAGATGAACTGTTGCTTGTGACACTTCTTTTCTGATTAGTTCCTTTTGTCCACCAATGATTTAACCTCTTGTAAAGCACTATAACAATCTTATCTATATTCTGAAAGCTTTAACTTCAATATCCATATTATCAAAATATGATAAATATATATACGCTCCTTTAACAATCTACTCTACTTTTCTATTCTCTGGCTTTCGCAACTCTTCTTATCACAAATGACTTTCTATAAGTACATACTCTAAGTATGAGATCATGGGACCTGTTAGAAAACTCTTCATAACATCCTTGTCAGCTCTACTAAATGCACAAACATAATTACAACCATGCAAGTACAAACTGAATAGGCACATCACTTCACTAAGTTGGCTTCACCAAATTTACCATAACATTGCAATATTCTTGTAACATGTTTGGCACCTTTAGATTAATATCAACAACTCATAATTAATCAAGAATATACACACACATATCTTGAAGATAGGTGCAACTCATTAAACATGTTATATATGTCAGCCTTAAACTGTTATACCTCCAGAACTGTAACCGTCAATAATAGAATTACATATCTTTATTAAAACATCATATCTGGGTCTGCGTGTATGAATATAGCATAATAAACATGTCAAAAACATGTATCTATCCACACAAGTCTTCATATCATCATATCAATAAGTACATATAGAAGTACTGATGTGTATTATATGTTGTCATCAATGACAAACATACAATCAATCAACTATTCAGAATAAAATCTCCAACATGTTATACGTGGAATACCTATCTAAGAAGGACATCATCTGGGAACCATTGACAATTTGTAGCATCTCATCTAACAAGGGGAGATGATGTTTATCCTTCTTTGAGGCCTTATTCAAATTTCAGAAGTCTATACACAGTAAAATTTCTCCATTATTTTTCCCCACCAGGACTAAGTTAGCTACGCAAGTGGTATATCGAATTGGGAAAATTATCCAGGTAGCCAATAATTTTTAAACATCCTGGTAAATGAGGGGTTCAATAAGGAGATTTACTGGTCTTTGTATCTGCCAAAAGGGTTTAGCATCTAGTTTTACAGGGATGGTGTGTGTCATGAGAAAAGTATCATAAGCCTTAAGGTCTTCATACCCCCATGAAATTGCATTAATGTATTCTCAAAGGACCGCGAGAATCTTCTCTTTCTCCTATGGTGAGAAAGAGGTACCAATATGAATAAAATTTTCTTCAACACCCATCCTAACATTCACCTTTTTGTATTTTCATCCTTCGAGGGTTTGGGACATTCTATCTTTGGCTAAGGGTTAGATTCAAAGATTCATTTAAGGGAAACCATCCCATTTGGGATGGTGTTGGTGGGAAGATCAAGGATCTCACCCTCACTTCCTCCTTGTTTGGTATCATCGTGTTCTTTTTCCTCTATGATATGGTCTTCAAAGACACCCACATTTTCCATGAAGGCGAGGCTATGTATGTCATCTTCAAAGACCTAAAGGTGGGTTACATTATCGGGTATGGTGGGTGTGGGTGCAATTTGTACTAAAAATATTTGGAGCCAAGAATCTTCCATGGGATCAAGAGTACTGGCTGATATAGTGAGGGCATCTGGAATGAAGTTTTGTTTCTAAGGAATTAACCCAATACCAAAGATATTGAAGTCCTCTATCAAGCTCCATGCCTGGTTGCAATAGGTTGCTAGTTTTTTATCATGGCATGTTTATTGGCTCTGGAATTGCTTGACTATAAGTTGCAAGTCACCCATTGCTTAGAGGCACATGACCCCTTTCTTTAGTAGAGAAAAAAGTCCAAGGATCAAGGCCTTGTACTAGGTGACATTGGTGCAATCAAACTCCAAACAGTAAGACATGAGGAAAGACTTCCCTTGAGGGCTGATTAGTTCTACCCTGGCTCCACATCCTTGTTTGGATCTGGATCCGTTAAACTTAAGGATCGAGAGTCCATTGTTAGTATAGAGGGTTCATGAAGGTTGTCTAGCAATTGATACTAGTTTGGAATGGAGAGGAGGTTCAGGTGCGTCTTCCAACAGGTTAGAAACAAGAACTAAAACATCTCCCAGAGGAGTCTCAGCTGAGGATTCCTCAAAAGGTGGTCCTTCAAATATGTTCATGGTTGGACTGTGGTAAGATGGGGCTTGGCCCCTACATTTTTCCACATGGAAATCTTCAAGGTGAATGTTAGAAGCATCTACACATGGCACTAAAACTGACACCAAGTGTCAGATAGTAGGGAAGCTAAATTTGCATTTCCACCCTAGGATCTTACACCCTATTTTAGCTCCATAATAAGATCATGGATCCTCTGGGTAATGATGGGGTCCTCATTGGATCCTTGTTGGATATCATTCCACCTAGGACAAAGTCTAAGGTCAAAATCTATTTGGTCTTGTACAACCCAGGCTCTAGCTCAGCGAATGATATTTTGGTCACCTAACCATAGTCAGTGAGGGCTTGTTTCATCTAGGGTTTTCTTTCCACTTTGATTTGAATGGCCTCTCCTCTCCAAGGGAGCTATAAGTGGGATAAGTCAGTCAAGATATATCCATTCAAGGCTTTGAATTAATTCTGACTCATGAGCATCTCATAGGTTTCAGGGATGTCAACTACTTGAATATCGATGACGCTGGATATCCAATGATTTTGTACCAACTATACTTGGACTTTTTTTAGTTCACCCACCATTTTAATAGCAATTTTTTCCAGCTGGACCATTGCACCTTTGGAAGGTGTGCGGGTTAATCCAAGCTTCTTACAAATGGATAAGGGCATGACATTACCTGAAGCTCTATAATCTAATAGGTAGTTGTGTAAGTTATTACCATGAATTTTAAGACAAATAAAATAGTGGGGTCTTTTGTACTCCACCAAAATATGGCCGCATTGGCATCATCAAAAGTGATGGACTTGGGTGGGCAGTTACTTAATTTTGGGTTCTCTAGATACTATAAGAGAGACTTCCTCTACTCAAGACAAATAATCAATAATTCCATTAAGATCATGGTTGTGGTGGTATTATCCATCACCTTTGTGATATTAAATTTCCCTTTTTGTTCCCACTAACCTTTTCCCTTGAAATCTTGTGTGTGATTTTGCACAGGCCCTTTTAAAGGGGGCAGGTTGACATTTACGAGAGGTTCTTGTGGGAGATTTGTAATCTCTGGGGGAATTGATGTTTTCAGAGGACCTTTTTTGGACTGAATCCTGGTATTATAGGGAGTCCTAGGGTTGGTAAAAGTATTAGCCTCAAAGGCTGGGATGGATTCATCGAAGAACCCCTGCAAATCAGGTTCTTCCTCATCTCCCTCATCTTCTCCAAAGAAGATAGTTTTGTAGGAGAAAGTAGAGTGATGGGATTTGGCTAAATATTATAGAGGGGGAGAATTTGTGTTTTTCTACCTATCATACTATGATATCTAGATGATCTTCCCCAGCATGGTGTAGTTCACCTCAGAATGTGAGCCAATGTCATGCAGTTGACACCATGATGTCAGGGGGTATAATTCCACAAGTTATGGGAAATGACTAGGTCCCACAACTCCTTGGGTATTAGGCTAACTTTGGGATGATTCCCCTATTTTTCAATGTGTTGTTCCATTGCTTGCTAGGCCAAGCATTATTGCTTCTTCCATTGTAATTTTGGTTTTGGGGCCCATAGTTATTCGAACTCCGTTGTTCGGAAAAGTTGTTCCCTTGCTAGGAGGGGTTTGTACCATGGGATGTAGATGGTCCCATATCCTTGATGCAAGAAATATATTGGTCCAATGAGGTCCAGATTGCCATAAGTTGTTCCTACAGTACCCTTACTAATTGGTTGTCAATTCTAACTTTGAAGGAAAGTATGGAGTACTGGGTCTTGAGGAAACCATATGATTCATCTCCTAAGATGCCTGTCATTGTCACACTTTTCTCTTTGAGATTTGAAATCTCTACTAAGGCATCTTTTAATTCCTCATATTTTGTAGTCTCTCCCTGCCACTGATGAATAGTGGTTTCTAATTTTTTAACTATGTTCTGTGCTTGGAAGAATTTTGGGAGAGACTCAAATAGAAAACTTCTTATGGCCCCAATATGTTGGTCCATCCATTCATCCATCGCTAGCACCATCTTTTTCATATTTCTCAATGCATCAATATCACCCTGATAGAGTGACATCCTGGAAGCTGAAGGTTTAGGTGTTTCAGAGGCAAGGGGGCATACTAACTTTGTTAGGAGTGTGAAGAGATTTTCATTGGTAACTTTCAACTCCTTAACCCTTTGAGACTATTTTTCATACCGGGAATGGATATCCTAGCTTTCCTTGCTCAAGAGATCCAATTACCCTTATTGATTTCTTTTTCCTAGAGGCACCTCTGTGATCATATATACTCTTTGGAAAAAAACCTCTGAGTCCTCCTTTCCTACGAGAGGGGTGGCTATTATTGCCACTACATTTCCATCTAGGGCCCTTTGAGTGTTAAGAAGGGTGTGACCTTTCTTAGGCTTCTTAGCAATCTGGACATGGGCCAACATTTTAGCCAGTGATAGTGGGGCCACCATTATCATTGGGACTTTTAGTTTTCAAGACTCCACTAGTCACTGTGGTGGAGAAACTGGCACACTCATTATCATCCCAAGTTCAAGATATCACCAAGGTTTAGTTTAGGTTCTCCCCTACACATGTTTATGGTGACTTCACCTATCTTTCCTTTCTCATTTTCTGCACCATCTCCTAGGATATCATCCATTGGAAAGCTAGGTGGTGGATGTGGTAGAGGAAATTCATTCAAATATACCTATTGGAAAATGGTCACAACCTTGTTGGCTCCTACATCAAGCGGTATCAGTGAACCTCGATCACTAACTGGGCTTAGAAGCACTGCATTAGAGGGTATGGTTGATCTTAGAGGTATGGTTTTCTCTTTTGCCAACAATTTCTCCCTAGCCATATTACTTTCATATTCTTCTTGTATCCCTCTTTCTTCTTTGACCTCTTTCAGTCAAGATACATCTCCTTCTTGGGTGGTTCTCTCTTTGGCCCTTGTTAATTCCTTCATAGGAACCTTAGTCTCTAATTCCACCATTTCTTCCATTGTGTTATCAACCATATCCTGCAATTCCCTAAGATCACCCATTGGGAAGAAATCATCCACGTTGATATGTGCTATCTCTACGGGACTCTCTAGATGACCTCCTTTTTGGAGGAGGAGGAGGAGAGTACTTCAACATCAGGTATGTTGTCAGGCTTAGGATTTGGGTTTCTATTTCACGGAGGCCATTCTACCTTCTATTTCTTTCTTCTTTAGAGTGACAACCCGAGGTCTGTGGCTATTGTCATCTCTTCTATCTCCACTTTGCATGCTGCACTCAGTAATATGGCCAAAGAGGGGGAATCTATTGGCAAGGGAAGGGTGTCAACTTTATACTTACCTTGGGCTTTGGATTTATCCACTATTGGAGAGCCTAAGTCCTCCAAAATTTAATTGTCCAATTGAACACTCTTCGAGAAAACCATCATGAAATAAGCATGGAAAACTTGGACCACTATTCTCAAGATGGCCTCAATACTCAAAACCTCTAGCATGTCCCAATCTACTAGAGGGAGTTCTATCTTGTCTATACTTGTTTCTTTGTACTTGGGGTCCTTAAGTGACTTGGTGTCTGAAAAAGTCTATGGGAACATTTGAAGATTTAGATGTTCCATCATTCCCTTTCGCATCCTAGAGCACTGTCACTTCTAGATGTCAAAATCATCTTGGAAATTATCCCAAAAATCCTCCAAGTGTCACTCATGGGGGTTGATTCCCTAGACCATCAGCCTTGGTAGTCACCCAAGTGGATCATAATCTTTGCGAATGCATGAAAATTATCTAATTTTAGGCTACTTAGCTCACTCTCTGCTTCCCAGGCCATGACAAGAGAGAAGGTATATTTCCCTCACACAAATGGAAAAGAAACGAAGGTGATTTTCTTGGTAGAGGTCAAAGAATGTGCCTCCATAATCTTCCTACAAAATTCTAGCAAAATAATCATTTCCGCACAATGTTTGGGCAATAGGAAAGGTTTATCAGAAAATCTAGACACCGGAATATAGATGTGCTGGGAAAACTGAATGAAATAACTTCCCCACGCACTTACTAAGGCCATGGCCTATGGGGACATTTTGAATCCTTGATCACCAATGATTGCCTTAATCTCATGGAAGAGGAAGGTGTTGTTGAATCTAAAAAAATTGGGGAAACTCTTATCCCAATGAATGTGGGTGAAATAGTCCCATGGGGTGGCCTGAGAAGCTTCATCCCCAAGAACATCAACTATAATTAATCCCTGGATTCTTGAATTCTATCAAGCGAGTGGCTAAAGGATGTAAGAGGTCATATAGAATTTGTGTTCTACCTCAACCTTCCTCATTTGTATGTCTACATGCTTGATGATGTTGTTGGACCAGTCAAAGCATGCCTTGTTGGTGGTCATGCCATGTAAAAAGTAGTACATCTAAGGGGAAAATTACCGAGCATGGGGCTCCCAAAAAATCCTCCATAAAAATATAATTCCTTTCTAGATGGGATCCTTAAAGTCAGAGTGAGGGATATCAATGTGCATTTTCTTGAATTCCCAGTGTAGGCACTTTAGCCATTAAGTGTTGAGGTGGTACCGAGCTAGTTCAACTACTTTCTCAAACTAGTCAAGAAAATCAGCCCTGGTGAGAGTAATGGCATCTAAAAAGTGTGGGATGTGTCACCCTATGGTGGTGACATCACGGTCCAAGGAGATGATGGGCATCAGGTAGCCAAGGGGGTTGGAAGAAACCAAAACAACAAACACACTGCCTAGATTGTAATATTATCAAAGAGAAAAATTAGCTCTGGCACTTGCACTAATCACGGAAAACCAGCCACATGAATGACACTAGATGCCACTAATTTGACTAAAATAGAGTCATCATTCTATCATTGTTGATTAATTGCATGATTAATTCCCTTCAATTTATCCCAGGTACCGACATCTATGTCGGTGATCTCTTTAAGAGAAGACTCAATTTGGGACCCCAGATTCATATCACCTTTATTATATTTTTGAGTTAACTGGAGCTTAGCCAATACCTATTCCACTTTATTCTTCTTAGTGGAGCCTGTAGAGGCATTTGGGAGTTTAGGGATCCCAAGAGGTGAATATTCTAAAGCCATTTCTTTCTTTCTTTATCCTGTACCTACAAACTGGACAACCATGCATTAAAAGGATTCTGAGTTCTAGAGATCTCAAGCGTGATTTTATTTTTCCACCTGAAATGGAAAAATGTTAGACATCTTAAAAGGAATCATGTGTCCAAATATTTCATATAAATTTAACATATGAAACCATTCTTGCACACAAGAGATCGAAAATGATGACTAAAAAGGGTGGATGACAAAAATAAGTCAGGGTTTATCAAAACACCCAACATTAAATTGAAAAGATAGTAACGCCAGTGACAAGAAAGGTGACCTTTCTATCATACCCTAACACATGCATGCCCACTTGGCTAAATAATGACATTTAATGGATAGTTGTTCTGGCATCTGTGGTATGAATGCCACTTGGGACAAATTGTAGATGTTTGTGCATGGGAACTAATTCCTCCATTAAGATGAAAAGGATAAAGGAGAAAGAAATATTTTAGACCTACTAGTGAGCTGGCCTTTGCAACTGACATATGCATCACCTCAATGCCCAAAGTTGCATCAACCAGAATGGTGAATGCACTTATTGGGTGGACACAGTCCCCAGACCTCATAAAGATTTTAGAATAATGGGGTCCCTAGGGGATACCTCCATAAGACCTAAACTAGGAAAGCCTCTCAAAGACAACATCTCCTTGGCATAGGAAAATGGAACTTTATAGATTGAGCAAATGTATAACCGGCTGGGGCTACTAACAATATGTAGAGTGCAAGAAATTTATAGAATCCAACACTAACCTAGAGAACATGACCAAGTATTTACAAAGAGCTACCATGCTCCAAGGACCCATATCTATAGAATTTACAGACCACAGAGCTAAACTCAAACAATATTTATAGAATATTTACAACCTAGGGAGCAAAGGTCTCACCTTTGATTCAGACAACTACAAAGAGAAAAGAGAGGCACCAGGTCTAGGGATGATGATGTGCCATACGAAAGACACTACTTGGACTAGAAGGGAGAATGAACACCCACAAAAAATGGAAAACAAGACCAAACAAAAGCCAAAAAAAATTAAAAAGAACAAACAAAAATGAAGAGGGGACATGAAAAAAAACAATAGCAAACAAACCAAAAAGCATGCAACACATAGAAACAAAACAAATGCAAAACAAAATAGAAGCAAAGGAGCTCAATGGCCTACCTAAAAATTGAAATGTTGAATGGGGGTACTGCAAAAAACCTCACTCTGTCACCTAAATGCTCCACAAAAATTTTTGAACACACCTTTGCACCTTCCAGCTCAAATCTCTCATCTCAGAAAATAAATTACTTCGCTCTCAAGATAATTTTCTAGAAGGTAATTAGTTTGTGGTAGGTGTAAAAGTGACAATCTAAAAGGCCTTAAATAATTACTAGGAGAGTGCATTAGTTACCAAAATTACTTCAATAAAATATATGGTAACCAGAGTCCAGACCTCGAGGCACCTAGAAATCATTCGTCTTCAAAAGAAAGAGGAACGATCATCAGGTCACAAAGGTCTGAAACCATCAGCTTTGGGAATGACACTCCGGGATTCAAATCTTAGTGAAAATGAAGGACAAAGAAAAGACAAAGACAAAACAAGGATGAGAGCCCAAAAAGGAAGAGGCAAAACAAAGAAAAAACAAGAAAGAAAAAGGGGGGGACTTGACATTTTGCACACAAAATGTTGGGATGGGTATGAAGGGCATAATAGTGATCTAATCTATTAGGAATAATAGTTGACAAGAGAACTAAGAGGGGAGGTGAATCAGTTGTAGTATAGATTATTAAACTTTAAACTTTATTAACCATATCAGCAACTATAAATAATAACACAGTAATAAACAACACCATAACACTAGATTTGTTGATGAGGAAACCCTGTTAAAGGTAAAACCTCGGTGGGAATTAACACCCACAAATAATGTATTGAGAGTATATTATCCCCATTAAAATATATTAGCCCTATTAGGATCCTTCTACAACATTACAGTACATAGACCCTGTTAGGAGTTAAAGGAAATAGTAGGCTCACTGACAAGGCACACTGCCCAAAGAAGGTTAAATCCACCCTCAAGTATTTACAATCTAGATCAAGTGTATACAACAAATACACAATCCAGTGAATTTTCTGATAGAAACTATCTTTGCTTGATCAATTCTAATGAAGTATCAACACTGCTCTCTATCCAGCAGTCAAGCTTCACAGCTTCACAAATCTCTTCTCTTCTCTTTCTCTACCACACTTTTCACAAATGAAAAGATCACTCATCTATACCCTCTTACAATAACCCGTTAGGTCATCTAGTTAAGCTTTCCTAATACATAATTAACTAGGTTGGCCAATTAAGGCTTCCCATCATAAAAATAATTACATAATCCCTTGCTAAGATACACACAATACCTATAATGAGTATACAAAATTTACAATTCATCACAAATACTTCCAGATCCACAATCCACTCTCATAATTAATTTCCACATGTTACAAGTCTGAAGTTGGCTAGGAAATAGGTCTTCTCCAGAACACATGCAACAACTAAAATCATTAGTACCCAAATAGAAATTGAACTCATCCCATTTCACTATCATATATCAGCTCTCTATCAGTAAGCTCACAAGTTCTGAAACATCTTCCTCAATAAGACATACCCAAAAAACAGAGACCTTCTCTTTCTAAAATCACAGTTACAGTCCAGAAAAATAGTCTTCACCGAATGAACTGTAACATCCACATAATGTAACATAAAGTCAAGCGACCTTAGGAGTAAGGTCAAGACACAACCTTCTACATAAATCCAACTTTGATCCTTCTGAATCATTCATATAGTGTTCGTACACTCGCTTCAGTTAAGTAGTCAGTCTGTCTTCTCCATAGAAATATATGTTGACATTAGTGACAAAACATGAATAGCAATAGCATGATTAGTAACCAAAATTGATATCATCCAACAATCTCCCCCTTTGGCATTGATGGAAACATATGGGAAAATCCATATGCATCAACCCAAAAGTACTCCCTCAATACAATCTTCTCAATATCCTCAACATAAATTTCCTAAAATAGTAGAGATTTTCTCATAGATTCCTTCCCCCTTTGGAAGCAATGGCAAAGGGTGCCATAAATCATCTATAGTCTTCAATAGATTTTTCAAATCTTCATGTCCGATCAGGTGCAAGATCACCCAAATGTGCTCCATAGTGTTCTCCTATGATCACTTCCCCTAAGGAGTAGATCCATACATCAAGTCCAGAGAATAGTATAGCTCTAAGATCCACTGGCCTGATGCATATCTACATCATTTTAATTACCACTAGGAGGGGTCATCACCCCAAGCATTCCTCTAAGGTATTCAAAAGAATCTTTTGGAAAAGGTTTAGTAAATATATCTACTATCTATTCCTTTGTGCTTATGTATGCTAGTTTAATGTCCTTAGTAGATACCTTCTCCCTCAAGAAATGATACTTGATAGAAATATGTTTAGACTTTGAGTGCATTACATGATTCTTTGAAATTTTTACTGTACTTGTGTTATCATAATGAATAACCACTGGCTCCTTGAAAATTATTCCAATATCTTCCATCATTTGTTTCATCTAAACAACTTGTGTGCAATTAATTGCAGTAGCTACATATTCTGATTCAGTAGTAGATTGAGAAATAAAAGTTTTCTTCTAGCTTAACTAGGAAACCAATCTCTTCCCAAGGAAAAATACAACACCACTTGTGCTCTTTATGTCATCCACATTACCTGCCCAATCAGCATCAGTAAAATCCTGCAAAGTAAAATCATCAGATTTTTCATACCATAATCCATACTCTAATGTTCCTTTTAGATATCTGAAAATTCTTTTCATAGTAGCAAAGTGTGTTTCTTTAGGATCTTCCTGATATCTAGCCACAATTCCAACTGCATTGGTAATATCTGGTCTAGTGTGTGTCAAATATTGTAGACCTCCAATCATTGATCTGTACTTAGTCTACCCAACACTTTGAGTCTCATCACTTTTAGTTAGTTTGTTCCCTATTATCATGGGTGTACCAATAGGTTTACAATATTCCATTCCAAATTTCTTCAACATTTCGTCAAGGTACTTGGTCTAAGATATAAATATGTCATTTCTACTCTGATTAATTTTCAAACCAAGAGAAAATCTCATCTCACCAATCATTGACATCTCAAACTCATTCTCCATTTCTTTAGTAAACTTCTTACTCATTTTATCATTTCCTCCAAAAATGATATCATCAACAAAAACTTCTATAATTAAGATTCCATCTTCATCAGTTCTTAAATACAAATTATTGTCTACATTACCTTTTCTAAAATCGAGAAGAAGTAGATGTTTATCCAGTCTTTCATACCATGCCCTCGGTGCTTGTTTCAGTCTATGCAGTGCCTTCTTCGGTCTACAAACCATGTTTTCATCATTTGTCAAAGGAAGACCTTCAGTTTTCTCAATGTACACTTCTTCTAGGTCACCATTCAAGAATGTAGATTTCACATCCATCTGATACACTTTGAAGTCTTTATGTGCAACATAAGCAAGGAATAGTCTCACAGCTTCCAATCTAGCAACAAGCGCAAATGTTTATTCGTATTCTATGCCTTCTTTTTGTGAGTAACCTTTACATACAATTCTAGCCTTGTTTCTTACCATTGTGCTTTCCTTATCCATTTTTTTTTCTAAAAACCCACTTATTTCCAATCACATTCTTATTTTTAGGTCTTTGAACCAACTCCCATGTATTGTTCTTCTTTCTCTGCTCTAGTTCTTCTTCCATGGCTTTAGCCCAAGATTCATTTTTACATCCTTCATCAGTAGTCTTGGGTTCAGCTTGAGAAATCAAACAAATCTCATTTCTAACATTAGATATAGTCATCATTCCTTTGCTTATATCACCAATAATTTGATCTTCGGGATGGTTTTCCTTGACATACCTTGGAGTCTTCAATGTCTCAGTAGATTCTAACTGTTCTTCTTCTTCAATCTCATACTCGATCATCAAGGGTTCTTCAAGTTCAAAAACAACTTCTCTTGTTTCTATTATCTGACCATAATCATACATTCTTTCATGTATTTGAAATTTCTCATCTATCCTCACATTGGTGCCTTCAATTAGTTTTGTCATTCTCAGATTGAAACATGTATATGCTTTACTCTTCATAGAATAACCAAGAAATATTCCTTCATCACTTTTAGCATCAAACTTACCTATCTCATCATTTCTCTCTTGATATAGCATTTACTACCGAATATTTTGAAATATTTCATAGTAGGTGTATGATCAAACCCTAGTTCATAAGGGGTTTTATTTGTACCTTCTCTAATCTAAATTATGTTTAGTGTGTACACAACAGTGCCAACTACTTCTCTCCAATGAAGATATGATACATTTCCTTCTAGCAACATAGTCCTAGCAGCATCTTATATAGTTATGTTTCTTCACTCTACTATCCCATTCTATTGTGGAGTTCTAGGAGCTGAAGTCTATCTATATATTATATTTTCTTCACAATATGTGTTAAACAGTTCTGATGTAAATTCTCCTTCTCTATCTGATCTCAAACATTTCATCTTTAAACCAGATTCATTCTCAACTTTTGCTTTGAACAACTTGAATTTGTTAAATGCCTCAGATTTCTCTCTCAAATATTTAACCCACATCATTCTATAAAAATCATCAATAAAGAGTATAAAATACCTTTCAGCATAGTATGATCTTGTTCTTGTAGGGCCACACAGATCTGTAGGCACCAAATCCAACTTCCCTTTTACTAAATAGGCTTTTCTCTTGAAAGTGCTTCTAGTGTGTTTCCCCATAACACATTCTCTACACATAGTATTAGATGGGTTAACAATTTTAGGTACATCTCTTACTGCTTTTTTCATACTTTCCTTCACAATGTTGTCAAAATTAACATGACAAAATCTTTTGTGCCATAACCAGTTGTCATCAATCTTTGTAATAAACCAAGTAGGTTCAGATGTGTTTATTTCAAATACATTACCTCTAGATTTAGTACCAGATGCTGTCAAGTCTCCTATTTTATTCTTGATAGAACATTTCCCATTGGTGAAGTTCAGTTGATAACCCTTGTCCACTAGTTGTCCAACACTCAACAAATTATGCTTGAGTCCATCAACAACTAGTACATTGTCAGTGTTAGTCTTACCATCCAATGAGATAGATCCAATCCCAATAATAAGTTTAGGAGTATTTTCACCAAATCTAATAAAACTACCATCATGCTTCTTCAAACTTACAAATTTATTTTTATCACCAGTCATATGATGTGAACAACCACTATCTATGACCCATTCAGATTTATTTTCAACTCGAGATACTAATATTTTTTCCTCATGCATAGGTTCATCATCCTTAATAGAAATGAATCCAATTTCATTAAGGTTATCATCCTCATCATTAGATATTCCTTCACTATCATAATAGCATTCCTTACCCTTTGAGAACTTATACTTGAAAAACTTAGGTTTGTGCTTTGGAATTCTCGTAGGACATCTAGATGCAAAATGACCGATCTTATTACATGAAAAATATTTCAAAGGGAATTTTCCTTCAAACTTACCCTTAAATCTCTTTTCTCTTCTAACAATTAGTGCAAAAATTTCATCTAGCTTCCTTTCTTCTTCTTGTATATGTTCCCATTCATTAGCATAGGCTCCAAGTTCTTCTCTCAGATCATTACTGCTTGTGCTTGCATTTCCATCTAAGGTCTTCTTGTTCTTGTGCATGGTTGCTTTAAATGCTGACTCAACTTTAGGTAAAGTGTCTCCCAATTATATGGCCTCAAATGTAGTTAGTTTGCTAATCAACATCTCTCTGGTGAAGTTTTGTGTCAAAGTTATGATCTCCTCTATAGCTTTAACCAAGATCAAAGATCTCAGATGTCAAAGATCTCAGTATCTTTGCAATTACTTCTTCTTCACTGTAAGTTCCTCCAGAGTTCCTAATACCAGTCACCACCTTAGTAATTCTTTGTGCATATGCTTTGATGTTCTCATCTTCTCTCATCTTTAATGATTCCATATTTGTCTTCCAGTTCTCTAACTTTGCTTGCTTTATAAATCTGTCTCCAACGTATAGTGCTTCCAGTCTTGACCAGATTTCATGTGCAAAGTCCAAGTCCTTTACTTTAGTGAATTCTTCTTCTGATAGAGTGCTAATTAGGGATTCCCTTGCAACCATATTACATGAAAATAGCTTCTTTTGATCATCAGTGGCCTTATCGAATTCATCCTCAGTTGCTAACTTTTCTTTCTTCTTTATGATAATCCATTATTCAAGTCCTAGACACATCAAATGTGTTCTCATCTTGTTCTACCAAATGTCAATGTTTTTAGGATCAAAATTTAGACTATCCTTCCTATAGTAAGTCATCTTTAGGATCATCTCAAGCTATTAATCTTTCTCTCTGAGGACCAGTAGCTCTGATACCAATTGTTAGGAATAATAGTCCATAGGACAAATGATAGGGGGGGTGAATTAGTTGTAGTATAGATTATTAAACTTTAAACTTTATTAACCATATCAAAAAATGAAAATAATGACATAGTAATAGACAACACCATAACACATGATTTGTTCATGAGGAAACCTTGTTAAAGGTAAAACCCCGATGGGATTTAAAACCCACAAATAATGTACTGGGAGTCTAGTATCCCTGTTAAAAGATATTAGCCCTGTTAGGAGCTTGTTACAACATTACAGTACACTATCCCTATTAGGAGACAAACCCTATTAGGAGTCAAAGGAAATAGTAGGCTTAGATCCAAGGCACACTACCCAAAGAAGGTTAAAGAAACCCTCCAAGATTTACAATATGCATCAAGTGTATATAGAAAATACACAATCTAGTGAACTGTCTGATAGAAACTATCTTTACTTGATCAGTTCCAATGAAGTATCAACACTACTCTGTATCCAGCAGTCAAGATTTGCAACTTCACAAATCTCTACTCTTCTCTTTATCTACCACACTTTTCACAAATGAAAAGATCACTCATATATACCCTTTTACAATAACCCATTATGTCAGTCAGTTAAGCTTTCCTAATACATAATTAAATAGGTCAGCCAATTACGGCTTCCCATCATACAAATAATTACATAAGCCATTGATAAGATACACATGGTACCTATAACAAGTATACAACATTTAAAATTTATCACAAATACTTCCAGATCCGCAATCCACTCTCATAATTAATTTTCACACATTACAAGTGTGATGTTGACCAGGAAATAGGTCTTCTCCAGAACACACGCCACAGCTAATGTCATTAGTACCCAAATAGAAATTAAACACAACCCATTTCACTATCATATGTCAACTCTATTAGTAAGCTTGCAAGCTCTGCAACATCTTCCTTAGTAAGATATACCCAAAACACAGAGACCTTCTATGTCCAAAATCATAGTTGCAATCTAGAAAAATAGTCTTCACTGAATGAACTGTAACATCCACATAATGTAACATAAAGTCAAGTGACCTTAGGAGTAAGGTTAGGACATTTCCTTCTGCATAAATCTAACTTCAATCCTTCTTAATGATCTTTACAATGTCCGTACACTCGTTCCAGTTAAGTATTCAGTCTATCTTCTCCATAGAAGTATATGTTGACATAGTGACAAAACATGAATATCAATAGCATGATTAGTAACCAAAACTGATATCATCCAACATGCTCAAGGTCTCCCAAAAAGTGGACACAGTGTAGAGAGACTATTCATAAATGTAATCCAAACAAGAGAAACTGGAAGGTTCTCCTATTTTCCAAATAGAGATAATTCCTATAGATTTCAAATGTAAGAGCCCACACTTGGATAGCTTTCCATTCAAAGATATAAACTATAATTGGTACAATTCATCCTCCATTCTATAAAAAGTGAAAGAGTTGTTAGAAACAAGGCAACACACACAACTAATGGGGAAGTAAATCAATTATGTTCAAAAACTCAAAACCTTAATAAACTTTTACCCTTTAAATCTTAGATCTGAATGATGAAAAATAAACCAATATCATAATACATAAATCAACATATAACGCCAAGATTTTTTGACATGGAAACCTATTTAAGGTAAAAACCATAGTGAGGATCAAACCCTCAAGATGATGAACTCTATTAAAATAAATATACCATTTTAGGAGTATTACAAGGGGAATGTACATGCATTCAGGCACATTTCCTAGAGCTTACTGCTCAAATGCAACACAAGCTACAACCCAAAGGAATGCTCACTACCTTACAAAAATCTTTGATTACAATTCATAATGGAAAAAATTCCACAACTCATGAACTGACTGATATCATCTCTGATATGCCAATACAATTCCAATGAAGTAGATAAAATCTCTTCCTTAATTGTAGATTCCACTCATACCTCTTTTATATAAAATTCTCTTCCTTCACACACATATATGATCCTCGAAGGGATATTACATCATTACATTTATATAGTTCATTAACTTATTTCTTCAAGGTTAGTCAAGGACGTAAACTAAAAACATATAAAAATAATAATAATGTGATCTAAAGCATGTAACGATCCAAATCTTCATCCTCAAGCATGCTCTAGTTCCATAAATCATGCCATGATCCATCACAACACACTACCCCACCATGTGGGCCAAGAACACCAACATGCCACAAGATAATAATAAAATATAATCACATTACTCAAAGTGGTCTAGTAACATGAATAGAAAATGATCTAGTAACATTATTCAATAACGTGAAATGCCACAGCAACAACCAAAACAACTTTGTCTCAGAATTCATCATTATCTTTGTACTGTTCAACAAGAAAACTAATTAGCAGCCTCTATCACTTAAGAAAAATATTTCCATCATCCAAATCATGAACCACTCAAGATAAGGACACACATCCATGTCCTAAACTCACCACCAAGTTAGCAACCACACCAATACAAACACTGAAACATTGTCTCTTCCTAAACATCAAAAAGACCAGTCTCTAATCAATCATTCATAACTCACTCAAATAATCATGTGAACCTCTATAAGTTGACATGTGTCAACTAAAACTATCCATGAAACCATCTATACATTTGTAGCATCTGATCTTCAATATAGTAGCCATACCAAACTAATCTTAAAATTGAACATACCAGGAACACTGTCACCAAATGTAGAAATATGTTGACATCAATGTCAGCACATATATGCATGATAGTACAACAATATCTGAAAAGAGTAGGATAGTTGCATTTTTATTTTATTCTTAGGATAAGTGGAAGATTTAAAGACCAAGATAAATGAGTTGGACCTTATGTAGTGAACATAGTAACTCAAAAAAACTTAATTAATAAAAAGAAGAAAGGAAACGTAAGTACCATCTCCATATTTTATTAAAAGAAAACATGCTAAGGCTGAAAATCAAGCTACAAATTGAAAATATTATAGAATAGAATGATCTATATATCTAGATGTATATTTAAATGGTGAAGCAAACCTCATGTTTTTGTAGGCACTGCCCGACGATCATGCAAAAAAAAAGTTTTTCACTATTTCAGTGTGGGATTTCTAATGTCTTCTTTTTGTTTATATTTTCATCATCATCCCTTAAAGATTCTCGGTGTAAGCTATCATTTTCCTAACCTTTTTTTCATCTTGGATTCGAGGGTCATTTTACTTTCCTTATTTTACCCCTTTTATTCTTTGCATGGTGGCATTTTCCTAATTGAGAAAAGATTTGAAGTAGAAAGGTAGTTATTGGCATGAAAGGAAATCAAGCCCACTTCATCATTCAAATGACATAATTTTGGTTGGCACATGTGTGTCATGAAATAGGGTGTTTCAGCGACCTCATTGTTAGAGTTGGGTAGTGGATGCATGTCGTTGACACATGTTGGCAAGGAAAGGTTGCTTGTTAAGGGCTACGACGAATGTTAGAAGGTGAGGTTGAACACACAAGGGGAGGTGACATGCATATGAGGACACCATAGTTGAGGAGAAAGGCCTAGGGTGAGGGAAACTGATCATTCCAGACACAGTCTACAACTTGGTGACTCATATGGGAGTCTTCCTTTCAAGGTTGAACCCTAGAAACTCTAGTTCCACAAACCAATACTTTATCCATTGGGCTCAAAATTCATCATCTTACATTTGGGTATCTCAGATCGGATCTTACCATCAAGCTTGATGAGAAGGATCAATGTTGTGGTTTTTTTGGGCATTGTTGGTCATCACCTCATACTATTAAAAAATGAAACATAAGTAATTTCAAAGGAAATTTGAGTACGAAAAAGGTAACCCTTTCATAAAGAAGCTCAGGAATTCATGACAAGATGGGTCAATGATGATATAGATAGGCCTATTGAAACTAAAAAAAAATGGGAAACCACAATCAAAACCACAAAATATTAGCCAACAATTAAAATGAACAATAATTTCATATTAAGTGAAGAGTGATAAAATATATACATTTAGTCTTGGAAAAGGAATAAATGTGCAAAATTTTCCAATTCATTTGATAAGATTTAAATTAATATATAGAACCATGGGCGCTACAACTAAGAGACTAGACATACATCATTCCACTTCATGAGTTGGATTTATCATTCTACTGTGTGTGCATGTTTGAATTATTCCCCTTTTGAGGTAGTCTTTAGCAAATCTCATTCCTATATTAGGATATATAGTTAAACAATCTCCCATAGACAACTCGATAGAGCCTTGATGCCAAATAGAGGTACATATATCTAAGAAGAATATCACCTTAAATTCTACTAGTATATCTCTACTTCCATATAGGCATCTATAAGCCTAGTAGAGTTACTGACAAAACTTGAAAATTAAATTTTATAACTTTTCTTTACTTTAGTCCCTTTTCATCATGGATGTTGAGAATAAAATTGCTTAGCTAGGTTAGAAGCCAAGGTGGTAGTACGATATGTTTTTAGATTTTATACCTAATTCAAGTTTGAACACCATTAAATATCAACTAATATGAGTAATTAATGATTTATTAAAGAGTAATTGTGTTAATTGCATTCGATTGGATGGTATAAATCCACTATCTTGGTTTATAAGTTAGTACCTTGATAATATAAATTGTAATCTTATTCTATGAATGGTGAAGTAAATGTATTTAATATTTTTGAAAACCAAACTATAAAAACCCTCCATCACCTACATTTGTGAGAAACCAAAGCATGCAAATTAAATTTCCACCTAGAGAATGAAGGCCTTAGAAAAGTTTTCTTGGTACAGTTGCACTCACTTCACATGATGACTTGTAATCAAGGTTAAATGTTTGTACATGTGGAAAACCTTTGGATGGTCATAAAAGGAGATCATCAACCGTTAGGAAATAATTCCAAACGAGACATTTTGTGTAGGGTATTTGTCATCAGTGTGTTCTAGTATTGTATATTTAGCTTAGTCATTGATACACCCATGAGGCTCACAATAATGAAGGCCAAAAACTGCTTCCTAAGTTGTGTAACAGATAGTTAGCTAAAAAATCTAATAAATTTAGATGATGAATTGGTCCTAACAACTATTAATTGGGAGGATAGGTATAGGGTGAACATAGATATAATGTCACAATTTGTGGGTTTCCTACTGGACTTAAGCGATTCAAAGGGTGTAATTAAATTTTTAACTAGGGGACTATTTGGGAATGGCTATACTAAAGGCCTGGATAATGTCTTGAGAGAGGCTTAACTGAGAATCGCTCATTTCCTAGCGACAGACTTGTAGGCTTATCTTGAGAAGGAGGTGGTGGTGCCTTGTTGGTCATTCATGTCCAATTTCTAGATAATTACATTTTTTTGTGCACTGGGACAAAGCGAGCCATGCTTTGACATTTTTGAGTGGCTAGTGTGTGAAGATACTAATATTGATTAGAGTTGGCTTAACAAGTTTCATGCCCGTGTGATTTTTCAGCAAGGTTGGGATACTTTAGATAGTGAAGAACTATAGTAAGGGGAAGTTTGACCTTCAGATAAAAATAGAGAGGAGGACCACAACAATTATTCTCCACCCAATCTTATAGCCACTTCTCCAACTCCTGCTCTTGCTTAGCCTTACAATGAAACATGAAAAATGTCAACTTCCTTATAAAAATATTTTAGCCTTTTTTTTCATTTTGAAAGAATTTTGACAATATGTATGTATTTGCATAAAGTACTTATATATATATATATATATATTATATATATA
>MU226468.1:536717-597129 GCA_018584345.1 Thuja plicata
ACTCAGAGGCAAAGTAGGCTCCGGACAACAAATTGACAACTTAGCAACATGCAGAATTAGGTGACCCCCTCAAAATGACTACTGCCTAAACATGTCAGAACTGAAAATCAGGAGCTGGGACCCACTGTATACATCAAATGAAAGGCATTAAAGCCTCTTCCAAACTTGTACCTTATAAAAATCATCCGGGCACCTTTTCAATCACTCCAACTGAGTCTTCTTACACAAAATTTTCAAGGGTACTGACTTTGCTTGTCTGAAAATTTTCACATGGTCACTCCAAATTTGTTCCAAATTTAGGAGTACCAACAGAAGGTAGAGCTCGAAGAGCTCCTCACCTTGGGAGAGGACATGGTTTCTGAATCCAGAATTTAGGGTGAGGAATCATTTGATTTTGTAAGGATTCAACATGCCAGACTTGACCTCACATTGGAGGTAACCAAGCAACTGGTAGAATCCTTGCAAGAAAAAGTACACAACGTAAAATATCCTTCTAATTTATTCAATTCTTATGTAATAAAGATTTCTGGGGCTGATCCCCTTAGTACAGATACATACACCCCTGAAGATTCAGTTTTGGGGAGTTTTGATGAAATAATGCAATCCTGATATCAATCCCCAGAGGGGATAGACAGGGCCCAAATGGTAAAATTGACCGAAATGATACTTAAAGGCTGTGACGCGGCAAGGACGGTGGATGAATTCAAAGAAAATATTCCAGAGTTGGGGGAACAAGTTGAAGTAGCCAGGCACGGAAGGTTCAGCCTGAAGAAAGTAGATGAAGATGACATTTCCCGCCTCCTTCAGGCCTTCAACAATAACAAGCAACCTTAAGCTTTCTCCGGAGGCTGGGGAAAAACTCACATTGAGTATTCTTTATTCTTTTTGGAGCGTAAGTTCTTGGATCCCAGAGTCCCGGATCCAAAATTTTGTATTCTTTAAAGTGATCCGTGTCCCGGTCCCCAAGGCCGACCGGTCACTTTCAGAGGTGGTTAATAAGACTGTCAGAAGGTAGTTGGACACATCAAGGGGCTTCGGCTTAGTAGTTGGCCTTCTGACAGGGTGGTCTTCTCAAGGCGCCGCTTAAGGGTACATCTGGTACATTAAAGACAGGGCACCGCATTTCCCATTTATGAGGCATGTAGCCTCGGTCCTTGAAGGACCTACTTTCTTCTTTCTCCTCTCTGGCTCTCTTCTCAAGACCAATTCTTCCAATGTGTATTCCTATCTTATTCTTCTGACATGACAGACCTATTCCATCTCTAGGTCTTTTATAGGGTGGCGCAGGTAGTACCAGCCTTAGATATTATATTTTATTAAAAAGAAATGTAAATAGGGTTAGGGTTAGAAAGTTGTATAAATAGGCAAATCGACCCATTCCCAAGGGTCGACGAAATTGATGATTTTTTTGTCTATAGCAATAGCGAAGTGATTTCTGATTTTAGTTGCAGAGCTCAATGCTCCATTGTTCTGTTCTTGGTAGTTAGATGCTCCCCTAGAGCCGCCATTGTATTACATACCAGTGCTTGCTGGACTGAATATTAATGAAGAAGGAAGGATTCTTGGCAATGATATTGTTGACACTCTTACTTCTGAGTTAATGGTATTTCATGTTTTAATATTTTGTATGTCTTTTACTCTGGTATGTTAAAGTAGGTTAACGAACTCTTTCTCCTTGCTACTGATAAAATTCTAGCTGATGGTTATGTATTTCTTCGGTATTTAGTATAGTTTACCAGAGTATTATTGATGTTCTGGACATTACAGCATGACTATAGTTAGATAAAATACTTCTGAACCTGCAGGATCTTTTTTGTATTATTTGCTAAGTATAGAATGCCTGGGAAAACCTTTACTTTGATCGAATCTCCGGAGATGATGAGTTGAAGAAACTAGCTATCCCACTCAAAAACAGTCACCTCTCCCAACTGAGCCTCGCACCGTCGTGACCCAACACTCAAGTGCTTGAAGGCCCAGAGGATTTATTTCCCCTAAACAACCTTTGCAGGCAGAGTTGGCTGATTTCTCCAGAACCCGGTGACAACTTATGACTGTAGGAAGACCCGGTCAGCAAAACCCCGTCAAATGAAACTGGCGCTAGAAGGAGGGCATGAGCTCATCCCCTTCTAGAGATTCTAATTTTATACCTTCTGAGGGTTCCATGAGCTCTAGTTTTAGGAGACCGACATTCCGTGGGATTGGATCTTTCTCCCGAATGAAATTTGAGGGAGTTCTTTGGTCTGCCCCGAATCCTGAAAAGTTTGTCAAACTCGAGCCCCCGGCTCGAAAGAAATGGACTTCAAAATTCCTACCAGCCACTATTGCCTGGCGATCTACCATACCCCTAAATACCCAAGCTCCTCAGATAGCCCCAGGAACCAATACCCAAAATACCCAACATACACTTCCCTCGATGGCTGTATATTTTAGAAACATCGGGTCTCCAATGGGCACTTTTCCTGGCGCAACCAACGATTTACCCTCCCACTCGGAAAAGATCTGCTTGCGATATGAGCACTTAGGCTCACGGACCATAGAAGAGCATTTACAGGCATACAAAGATGCCATGAATCAACACTGGATCCAGTATGAGGATGTTGTGACCCACATGTTCCCCCTGTCCTTAGGACAAAGCGAGTTGAACTGGTACCTGAACTTACCTGCCAACTCCATCAACACTTGGCAGGATATGGAGGATGCCTTCCTGGCTTCCTTTCGCGTGCACGTGGACCCAGCTTGGTCCCACAGCTAGTTCATCTCCATCAGAAAGGAACCCAATGAACCTCTTGCAGCATTTAATCATAGGTCCCAACGCGCCCTGAAGCGGTGCACGGGCCCTTTTGTCCCATTGCCAGATGTTACCATACAGACATCTTAATGCGATGGACCCTTTTGTTGCCACCCTCCTCTAGAGAACAACCACCCCAGGCGAACGGGACACTTTGGTGAAAGTCTACAACCTAGCCCTAGAACTGTCCCATGGTCTTAACAAATCCCCGGGTGGGATTGGACAAAACACGCCTTTCAACATGATCCCTAGTAGAACTGCTTGCGCCGGGGGATACAATCCCAATCTGGCAACAGGTGCCCCCTCGATGGCAATGATTCCTCTACCACCCCTGATAGACCAACAGGCATGATACGTTTACCCGACCCAGACCCAGATGACACCAGGTCTAGAAGTCTTCCCTTGGAACTAGCCGCAGCAGACACAACAACCTCAGACATAATCATCCAGAGTGCCCTTCTTCTAGTCATCCGCGACTGGAGGATTACAGCCCTCGACTCTAGCGAATGCTGCTGTCTTCCCGGGAAGCCAACAACAACCGCAGCCATCCCATTATGACACTAACACTTAGTTGACCGCTGAGGTTGAATCCCTCTGATGAATGCTATCCACTTTGACTATGGACATGGGTCAATTGAAGGCAGGGTCCTACGCACCCCAGAACTCAAATTCCCAGAGAGAGAATATCTTCTCCAGCCAACGAAACAACAACACCAAGGGAAGAAACTTCAACAACGGGCCTAGGCCCAACCAACAATAGTGAAATAATAATGCTAACACCAGAGGCCCGCCTCTGAACCAAAACACCAACCATAATGGTGCTGGACCATCCCATTTTATGCCAGTCATAGACTTCCAGCCTATGACTAACTGGTGTAGGCTACACGATACAGGTTCCCACAATGAGGTGAATTACGCCACTTTGGAGAAAGTCATTATGATCTCCCAGTTGGACAGATAGCAGTCGCATGATACTACCCCTCCAGAGCCTCCTATCTAAGAAACAACCCATAGTGCCTTCACCTGTGATACCATCTTCTTCGGAGCTTCTGGAGAAGATGAAGAAGAATCTAAACTATAGGGATTATTTGATGAATCTATTCCGCCCTTTGAGGCCAACACCTTTACTAACCCACCGGCCCCATACAATACTCAGAGTTGGGCTAGTAAAGGACCAGATTACATGCCTACACCCCCTGTCAAAGATACTCCTCCTCCCCGGAACAACATGACTGAATGACCCGCGCCTCCAAAAGGTCCTAGCCCTAACCAAGCGAAAGACCTCACCGAGGAAAGCCACCAGTTCCTAGGAGGAAGATTCGATATCACTAAGGCCTTAGAACAAACCACCACCTCCATGACCCTAATGGAGGTTCTGTTAAATTGTCCCAAGCAGAAGAATTCTCTTCTAAAGCTTTTAGGGAACTCAGAAGCAGTTAGCCGCCCATCCAAGACCGTCACATTTGAAGATGCTAATGCGGTTGTCTTCTGCGGAAACAATGAGGACCCTCCCTTCCTACTAGGCCTGAACATATATGGCAAAAATATACACAATTTCTTAGTAGACTCCAGGGCTTTGGGCAACATCATGCCTTTATCCATTTGTCAGAAGCTCAGACTCCACCCCACCCCATCTAACAGCACAGTAATCCAGCTAGATAAGAGTGCTATTAAAATGGTGGGGGAGTTGAAGAACGTCCGGATACACCTTATCCAGGACCCCAGGATAGCCAACATCATTGATATCCAAGTGGTGGACATCCCAGAGACCTATGGGATGTTACTAAGTTAGAATTGGTCTAAGTCCTTGAATGGATACTTTTCAACTGACTTCACCCACTTGTGGCTTCCATGGGAGGGAGAATCCAATCAGATCCAGGTCGAGAGTGAACCCTGAATGAAACAGGCCCTTACCAAAGTTGGGAAGGTCAGTGAAGTCCTTTTTTTAGAGACTTCTCTGGGGGTGTACTGACCTCTTGAAATCTTAACATTCGATTTCATCCCTGGAGAGGATCCCGTCATGCTATGGAGAGCACAGGACTTAGAAGAAAAGATAAGAGTTGAAGTAAGCTCTCAAGGTGCCACAACAACTCTTGCCACACTCCTGTCCGATGCTTGGTGCTGAGTGCATTAACAAAAACATTCAGAGCTTGAGTATGAGCCATGTCTTTTAATTTCTAACTGGCAACTCGATACCCTCTGAAACAAGCAACATTTAGTGGATTCCCCGGGACCCAGTACTCCTATGGAAAGTGCTCCTTTGGTGTCATCTCCCCGGGAATCCCAAATTCCAAGAACTTTGAAGGAAACTTCCACTCTCATGTCAGCAGTCTGGGAGGCACCTCCCAAGTCCCCCAGCAATAATCCAAAGAGAATCCTTCCTCTCAGCCCCAGATTACGAACAATGACTTATGGACCCTTAAGTTTGATGGGTCACACTCCAAACAAGGCTGTGGGGCCGGGGTAGAATTAATCAACCCACAAGGGAAATCTTTCCTTGCTTCCTACAAGCTACAATTTAACTATACAAACAACATCACAGAGTACAAGGCTTTGGTCCTTGGACTCTTATTCGTACTAAGGAAAGGTATCACCCACCTCCGGGCTCTGGGTGATTCAGAGTTGGTTGTCAAACAAATCTGGAGCCAATATACATGTCACGATAAAAGGCTGGCCGCATACCACAACTGGGATTGGAGCCTTATCGAAGATTTTGATGCCTTTGGCATTGACCTCATTCCCTAGCGACATAACTATGTCCCGGATGCCCTTGTTGTTTCTGCCAGCACACTTGAGCCAATGGCTGGCTCATGACTCTGGAAATTCTCAGTCGAAATGGTCTGCACCCCGTCCATTCTAGATAATGTCACCCACTTTCAGGTCTTTGAAGAAAACCAACATATCCTGGCCTTCATGGCAAATTTTGGTGTCTTTGAGGACCAGATAGTGGAGGAACGAGACCATAATGACACTAGACAAGGTGATGGAGATGATGGAATTATGGACCTGCCCACCAACACCATCCCAAAGGGAATAGTTGCATTGGAATGAATCTTTGACTCGGACCCTCAGGCCCGTGAGAAGGTGTCATCCTCCCCTGAGGGAGGAAAGTTTGAAAAGGTTAACATCGGCTAGCCCGGTGAAGAAAAGATCATCCACATCGGCACCTCCTACTCCCCTAAGGAGAAGGAGAAGATTCTCGCAGTTCTCCGAGAATATATTGATGTAATCGCCTGGGGATATGAAGATTTAAAAACATATGATACATCTATCATGACCCACACCATTCCCCTAAAGCCAGATGCTAGGCCCTTTCGGCAAAAGAAAAGGCTAGTTAACCCCCTGATAGAGCCTCTAATTCGTCAGGAAGTAGAAAAACTGCTGTCAGCCTGGATAATCTTTCTAATTCGACACACTACGTGGGTTGCCAACCTGGTCCCCGTGAGGAAGAAAAATGACAAGATCCACCTCTGCGTGGATTTCCAAAATTTGAAGAAGGCCTCCAAGAAGGATAATCATCCTCTCCCCTCATTAGATGAGGTGTTACAGATAGTAAATGGATCCCAGATGATGTCTTTCTTGGATGGATATTCAGGATACAACGAGGTCATGGTCAAGTATGAGGACAGAGAGAAAACAACATTTACCACCAAGTGGGGAACGTTTTCGTATAGAAGAATGCCCTTCGGTCTGATCAATGCAGAGGCTAAATTTCAAAAGGCTATGGACATTGCATTTGAAGGCCTTGTCAATCGATGCATAATCATCTACATGGATGATTTGACCATCTTTTCCTGGGATAGGCGCGACCACGCCACCTATCTCGCTCAGATATGTGAGAGATGTCACCGGTATGGAATGTCCCTCAACCCCAAGAAGTGCATATTTGGGGTCACTAAGGGAAAATTGCTAGGGCATATCATCTCTGAGAAGGGTATATCCATCGACCCTGACAGAGTTGAGGCATTGCTGAATCTGCACATGCCTGGCAGCAAGAAAGAAATGTGATCCTTTTTCGAAAAAATCAACTTTGTACGATGATTTATCACAGGATTCATAGAAATAGTTAAACCGCTCAATGAGATGATGAAGAAGGACACCAAAATTGAGTGGAGCGCTGAAGCAAAATGGGTGTTCGCCCAGATCAAATAGACCATCATAGAAGCACCTGTCCTAGCTAGTCCGAACTACTCCCTTCCATTTTACATTTACTCTTTTGCTTCACCACATTCTACCGCGACATTGTTAACCCAAAAGGTTGAAGGGGAAGAGTGACCAATAGATTTCATGAGCTCCCCCTTTAAGAATGTCGAAGTCCGATATTCACCACTAGAAAAATAGGCCTTTGCTCTAGTTCAGGCCGTGAAGAAATTCTGGCATTATATTCTTCGGAGCAAAGTGCATGCTATCATTCCAGACCAGGCCGTCAAATCTCTGCTGATGCAGAGTAAATTGGGTGAGAGATGGGGGAAATGGATGGCCATCCTCTAGGAATATGACTTGGAAATGCAGCCCATGAAGATAGTCCGAGGCCAAGGACTAAGTAGAGCAATGGCAGAAGAGACTCCCCGCATAGAATGCCAAACTTACACAGTGGAGTCCATCACCCAAGATTTGTGGTATACCGATTTGGTGTACCTATTGCTAAACAACAAATGCCTGGAGGGGTTACCTCCCCACAAACACCGTTCCCTAAGAATGAAAAGCGCTCACTTCATGATCAAAAATTCTATGCTTTACCATAGAAACTATGAAGGAGTTTACCTTCGGTGCATCGATAGAGGCCAAGCTGTAAGAATAATCGACAAATTCCATGCACAGTTTGGAACTGGGCATGGTTTAGCTAATGCCACTGCCTATCAGATCCTTCGAGCTGGATATTATTGGCCCTGCATATTCAAAGATGTTTACACTCATGTCAGGAAATGCCATACTTGTCAAATCACAGTGCATCATGAGCGTAACCCAGCCATGTCGCTGCAACCCGTCTATGAGGCTAGACCCTTCGCCCAGTGGGCATTTGACTTCATCAAGGAGATCAACCCCAACTCATCTGCCAACCATCGATACATCCTTACTGCTACTGATTACTGCACTTAGTGGTCTGAAGCTTTACCTTGCAAAACAACACGGTAGATGTAGTTATTAAGTTTTTGGAAGAAAACATCGTCACACAGTTTGGGATGCCCTTTGCTCTAGTATGTGACAATGGTCCAGCATTTTCTTCAGCACAGTTACTCGAATGGACTTACAATTGGAAGATCACACTGAAGTTCTCCAGAAACTATTACCCCTAGGGAAACAGCGTTGCTGAATCAACAAACAAAAATCTTCTCAAAGTGATCAAACACCTGTTAGAACAAAATCCCTAGGATTGACATCAAAAGCTAAAATTCACCCTTTGGGTAGATTGCATTCACATTAAGGCCACCCTGGGAATGTCACCGTTCCACATGGTTTATTGCCAGAACCCTGTATTCCCAGTCAATTTACAGATCCCAGTATTACAGTTCATGCAGGAATTCAACAACAGGGACAACATCATGGAGGTTCGGCTCTTGAACTTGGTGTGAATGGAAGAATAGAGAGACGCAGCTCTTAAACATTTCATGTGTCATTAAGAAGTGGTAAAGAGATGGTTTGATAGAAGAGCCCAATATAAAGCTTTTTAGATCTCGGATTTGGTCCTGTTGTGGGACAAGGCCCAGGAGAAGAAGGGAAATCATACCAAGTTCCAACGGCTCTGGCTCAGACCATACTTGATCTCAAAAATCTGCAGAGAAAATACCTATCATCTCAACACATTGACTGGAGAACCTATCGCATTGCCCGTCAATGGGCAGTTCCTCAAACACTACTTCGAGTAGATGGTAAGTTAGCCCTAAGTTATATTATATGTAAAGCCTCCCACTTGTAAATATTTCCTCTGGGTATCTTGTTGCGAGGTACCTTGCCTTGTAAATAGTCTTGTCGGCTATCCTCCGGGGCAGTACCCTTTGGTTGTTTTTGTTTTTTCTTTCTAGTTTTCTTTTTGGTCCCAGTGTTTTTTTCCGTCTTGCAGGAATTGGAATGCTTCGCATAACTCTGGCCTCTGGGGCAATATCTACGACATGGTGAACTTTAGAAATTATCTTTAGCATGGTGGAATTAGCCCGGTCTCCGGGGTTGTTTTACAGGTTATGGCACATTTTGAATAATCTCCATTAGGTGTTCTCTCTGGGAATCTAGCAATCAGTGAACACAAATAATAAAAGGAACAAGTAATCAGAAACATCAAGGGTAGATTGGCCGTACTGATTGATTGACCCACGTCTGAATCTAAAGAAATTGCGCCCGGGGTTCAGGGTTTTATCCTCTCTTCAAATATCTAAATATAGGTGGACCGATGAAAGAAGTACCGCCATTAAAATTATCTAAGCTTAAGTTTAATGGTGAAAGAAGTACCACCTTCCCCACCATAATCAAATAAAATAACAAGAGGAAAAGCGGGATGAAACTTTGGTCTCTTGGGGGAGTAATCAAATTGATGACTGGTTCGATGTAATTAGTACCTCTTCTCTATTCCTCTCAAGGTCATCAACTTAATTTCCTTCCTACGCACACACGACACCACTGATGAAGGACTCCAGACTGACTCTTGTGCGGGTGGATTCTCTTGGATATGTTGCTCTTTTTCTTTCGAATTCTTCGAAAAGTGGCTTTGTTCTAGTTTTACTAACTAGAGATTCTTTAGTTCTCAAATGCGACAAGGCATTTGTCCCAAATAGTTGCCATTTGTTATGCCCTGCATCCCCATCCCTACATTTTGTGCGCAAAATTTTGGGTCCCCCTTTTTTCTTTTGTTTTCTTTTGTTTGCGGCTCTACCTTCTCTTTCCCCTTTTTGTTTTTCTTTCTCTGGGGTTTTCTTCCCCGGCATGTCATTTTCTTGTTTGGTTTTCTCCTCTGGGATTATGGTCCCAAGGGTTGCTATTTGTTGGGAACCAGATTCTAGACTCTGGGATTCTTCGTCATGATGTTCTTAGTTACATCATCATGAGGAATCCCCAGGCCCGGAGTCCAGAGGTTTTTCCAGTCTGGAGATCGCCAGAAGGCGAAGGATTAATGTTTACCGTGGGTATAAATAGGTTTTATCTGTCACTTTCACACTTACCGTGATTAAAACCTTCAAGCACTTAGAGCGAATTAGAGAGATTTTAAAGCAATTAATAGTGCGTTTATAGAGAATTTGTGATAATCAAAGCTTAACACCTTCTGCGTTCTCAGGCAATCGCGAGTGCTTCGTGGTGGCGATTCTGACATTTCAACAACTCGAGCTCCCGTGGTAATCTTCCCTTTCTTCTGCCTACTATGTTTTTAGGTTGGTTTTTCTTCTTTCCCTCCTCTCTGGCCTTCTTAGTTTTTGTTTGGTTTCTGTTTGTTTGTCTGGTTTTGCTTTGCTTCTCTTTGTTTTGTCTAGTTCTGTCCTTTGTTTCTAGTTTTTGCTGCGTGTTGGTGGGTTGGCTCTGCCAGAGAGTTGTCCACCCTTTGTGCAGCGGTTGTTTGTCTGTAAATAATGTAAATCATGTAAATAGTTGTTTTTCTGTAAGTAATGTAAACTATGTAAATGGTTTGTATATATGTAAGTCGCTGTATATCTATTTCTGCTTTGTCTGGATTTCTCACGGGTGTCATCCCGTGTTGTATGCTTTTGTATATATATTTATAGTTGTTAAAAAAACCCTTATATATCTCCTTCCGTTCTCTATGTATACCCCTTGGCCTTGTGTATATCCTTCCAGGTAACTTGACAAGCTAGTTGAGTCACCTTTTGCCTCTAGTTTTTGCCTTCGAACTCACTTTCGAGGCAAAAAACCACCTATTTGAAACTTGGCTCTTGTCTGGTTTCAAACAGGTGGTTTTCTCTCTCCTCCATCAAGGCTATTAGAACCTCATTTACATCCCATGCACGCAATCAATTCTAGCCAAGTGGCTTTCCCTTTTTGCGCATTCAGACAGTTGGCTCCACCGTCATCGCCATCACATCTATTTAATGCTAACGTACGTGGCGCCCACGTGGGTTCGACAACTTGCCTTTCCATATATCCTTATTAACAGTCATTTCTCTAGGCTTCGGGCCTTTTTACCACCAGACATCCATTGTCCTTACCAAGTGTGATAAAATCCCCAGACCCAGATGTGTAATAAAGATTCTTAAAGTCTGCGATGTGTTTTTCTTTTCGGGTATCTTTGCATAAAACTAACTTTTCAAGAAAAGAAAACATCACGATGGTAAGATTTTCTGGACCCCAGAATAATTATTTTGATAAACATATTGACGGTCGCTTTGTCTCATAGGTTCCCAAAATTATCTCCCAAACATGTCTGAAGCGTCAGCATCATCTCCTCCCGGAAGTCCAGAACTACCAACCATAACAGAGACAAGGGCAGCAGCAAAGTCAAAAATGGAGAAGGCCCTAGCAAAGATGCCCCTAACCATGAAATTTGTACAAGATAATGAGATTATGGGCTCAAAGATTGAGTCCAAGTTAAAACTAATGACCGACGTTAATGTCGAGACTTGGGCAGAAATGTAGGCCCTGGTAAAGATAATGCACATCCAGCGACAGGCTAGAGACAAACTCGCAATCAACATCGGGGGTTCTGGAATCCTCCAGGAAGCTTGCTTCTCATGCTCCGTGCAGTCTCTGGAGCTTGTTCTAACATTGGCGGACAACTACAACTCTTCTATCTAGGCCGTTATGCTCGCAGCTGCAGAACTCACAGGATACCCCACTCCACTGGTGTCCCTCGACCCAGTCACTTTTCAAGTAGGCCTAGGTATCCCACAATTTGATAGGGCCTCGGTGGTCACAAGGACTGACGCCTTGAAACAATTTACACAATTGGAAGATGCTTCCTGGGTGTATATGAATACCCACTGGCTCAAGTCCCCAAAGAGGGACCCAAAGAGAATGAAAATAGATATCTCTCGCTTTGAATTCATGGAGAGAATCCAAATGGGGATGATAGCATTAGCCCGGGTATTTGGGCAACCCTTCGCCCAAGAGTTTGCCAAATAGATGTACTATTTCCTCCTCGGCATCTCCACTAAGGGAGAATTTTTTGACTGGGCGACAATAATCTCTAATCATGTCGACTCCCAGTTCCTGTAGTTGAACCAGAAGAAGAAGTTCTACATGTCTTCTTACATTTTCTGGGCCTTGGCCCAATAGGGGCCCCACTCCAACGCCCTACTTACAGATGGCATTCTCAGGATTGGCCCAGGATAGAAAGCACCATGGGACCATTTCCCATAGATCTAATGGGAGGATAGCTTCCCCATTTTCTGCTGAGTAAATGATGCATTCGTTTACTACCATCTGCTCACACCCACCCATGATGTCGAATACCGCCTATCCACTGAGGTGATGAAGTTAGTTAGTAGCTATGGGTACTACTACATTCAATTCTAGTAGCATACATACATTAGGGTCACCGGCTTCTCTGGGAAACCCTACTTGTTGCCTAGGCACTATGGGGACAAGATCCTGCTGCTGGAATATTGCAGACAAGTGATGGAGTTGCACACCTTCTTTGCCCTTAAGAAGGTCCCCAACGTCTCATTCCCAATCACCTGTGGGAACTACACTTGTAGTCTGGCCACCGCAAGGGAGGCAGACAACAAGATGAAAAGTTATAACTTGCAGGAATTCTATTTGGCGTGGAAAAATTTTGATCCGCATGGAAAAATAGCAGCGGCAATGCCCCGGGCTTTGGAGCCCCATCAAATACACATGGAGGACTTCTGGGCAAGTTGCCAAGATGACGTGGAGGTGTGAAGCTGGCATTACATCTAAATGACAGCCAGAATAATGCAGGAATTGAGGCTCCAGAGATTCCCTCCAGGCTTTTCTGACGCCGCCCCCATCATAGATCCCCAGTACAAAGAAAAGGGGATCGATGAATTGGCACTGCCGGCAATGGATTGTCCCGCCCAGGAGGGGCCCACAATTGAGGACTTCACCCAAGATGTTGTTGAGAAAAGTCATGCCTATTTTAAGAATGTATGCCCTGGGAGTATGCGTCAAGCTCCCCGACCGGCACCAAAATTAGCACCACCGCCGGTACCAAGATTGACCTTGGGGGTTGGGACTTCTTCGCAGGGCGCGGATAAAGGAAAAGGAAGAGCTATAACCCCCTCCGTGCAATAATTCCCCATACAAGAACAAATTAAGCAATATTTGGCAGCCTCCTAGCAAATGAGGGAGCAGTTAATAACGAGGCTTGCCACACCCCGCTTATGGCTGGACCAATTCATCCTCCTTACTCCCCGTCGCTGGCAGCCCTGATGGTCAAGGCAACGGGGGTGGATCCCACAGAGGAAGTAGCAATAGCCGATACAGGGCCACCTTTGATCACCTGGAGGAAGAGAAAGCACATCAAATAGCCTAAGGAAGAACCGGCACCAAAGGCATCCCTCCCCAAAGAAGTAGAGATCCTTTCTTCTAGTTCCCCGGAACGGGAGAAAGAAACAAAACAGGAAAAAGTCCCAGCCAGTCCCCCTCCGAAAGAGGAATTTGATGTATTTGGAACTGATGAAATCAGGAATTTGTAGGGGGGTGATACACAAGCAGGGCTAGAATTCCCAGAGAAAGATCAAGAGGACTTGGAACAAGGGGCTGTACAATAGGAGCAGCAGGTAGAAGAAGAGTCAGAGCTAGAAATTATCTCTGGGGCTCAAGAGATGCAAGGTCCGGGAGTGGACCAACAAAGACTGAATGAACAATTGGCATCTGCTGGGGGAACTAGACCTCTGGGAATAACCGTAAACCCAGCCGCCATGTTCCCAAGGCCGCTCCCGGGGGAAACATTAACATAGGTTATCACTGTGGCCCAAACTCTGAATCTCGGCCTGATACCTCCCCTACTACCAATAGAAGAAGAAGCCCTAATAGAAAAAGAAGAAAAGAAGCTTGAAGAGGAAATTCCCAAAGAAGCCTACCAGTGTCCAGACCCAACAATAAATGTGCAGGACCAGGCTGAGGAGATGGAGGTTGACAAAGAGAACATTGCTGCAGAAGAGGTTGAGGTAGGGAGGATGAATGAAGTCCCCATCGGAGAGGAACAAAAGCCACCAGGTGTCGGGAAAGAATCAGAAGAACAAACTCTGGCAGGAAGGCCACCTCTCCCACCTCAGTAGCTGGTTGATAGGAGAAAAAGAAAAGCTCAGTCAGTTCTGGTGGTTCCTCTCTCCTTGGCCAAAATGATGGCCCAAGTTCAGGCCTCGCCGAAGGCGAAGAAAGCCTAGACAGTTCATACTCTGCGAACTGGGCTGAGCGGAGAGACAATTGTCATTGTAGCGACACCTCCCCCAGACGCTGATGAAGCAACTGTAGATCCCGCAGATTACAATATTGCAGAGGTGTCCCTGGGCAAAGGAGGAAAGCAAGGTGAGGTAGACTTTCTTAAGGAGGTAGCAAGGGCAGTTGAAGCCTGATACAAAAAGGAGGCCTAGAGGATCAAGGCTGAGAAAGAGAAGAACGCAAACCTTATGGGGTTGCTTACTGAGCTAGCCCGACCCCTCAATGCCGCTCCTCCGGAGACCTCCACATCAGAAGAAATACCGCAGAGCGACATAGACTCCCTGTGAGCAATGAAGAAGAAGGCCCAAGCAGTTGATGAATGGGTAGCCTTATAGATAGGAAACACCCGACATTTCCTTGCATCCACTCTCCTAGATTTATACACGGCTTGACAAGTTGTTCACCAAGCAGAAGCACTCATTAAGCAGTGGGAGAGTGACGCCAAAAATTACCAGGCGTGGAAGGTAGAGCTCGAAGAGCTCCTCACCTTAGGAGAGGACATGGTTTTTGAATCCAAAATTCTGGGTGAGGAATCATTTGATTTTGTAAGGATTCAGCATGCCAGACTTGACCTCACATTGGAGGTAACTAAGCAACTGGTAGAATCCTTGCAAGAAAAAGTACACAACGTAAAATATCCTTCTAATTTATTCAATTCTTATGTAATAAAGATTTTTGGGGCTGATCCCCTTAGTACAGATACGTACAACCCTGAAGATTCAATTTTGGGGAGTTTTGATGAAATAATGCAATGTCGATATCAATCCTTGGGGGGGATAGACAGGGCCCAAATGACAAAATTGACCGAAATGATACTTAAAGGCCATGACATGGCAAGGACGGTGGATAAATTCAAAGAAAATATTTCGGAGTTGGGGGAACAAGTTGAAGTAGCCAGGCATAGAAGGGCCAGCCTAAAAGAAAGTAGATGAAGATGACATTTCCCGCCTCCTTCAGGCCTTCAATGATAACAAGAAACCTTAATCTTTCTCCGGAGGCTGGGGAAAAACTCACATTGAGTATTCTTTATTCTTTTTGGAATGTAAGTTCCCAGATCCCACAGTCCCGGATCTAAAATTTTGTATTCTTTAAAGTGATCCGTGTCCCGGTCCCCAAGGCCGACTGGTCACTTTTTGAGGTGGTTAATAAGACTATCAGAAGGTAGTTGGACACATCAAGGGGTGTCGGCTCGGTAGTTGGCCTTTTGACAGGGTGGTCTTCTCGAGGTGCCGCTTAAGGGTACATCTGGCACATTGAAGACAGGGTGCCACATTTCCTATTTATGAGGCATGTAGCCTCGGTCCTTGAAGGACCTACTTTCTTCTTTCTCCTCTCTGGCTCTCTTCTCGAGACTAATTCTTCTGATGGATATTCCTATCCTATTCTTCTGACATGACAGACCTATTCCATCTCCAGGTCTTTTGTAGGGTGGCGCAGGTAGTACCGGCCCCCAGATATTATATTTTATTAAAAAGCAATGTAAATAGGGTTAGGGTTAGAAAGTTGTATAAATAGGAAAATCGACCCATTCCTAAGGGTCGGCGAAATTGATGATTTTGTTGTCCATAGCAATAGTGAAGTGATTTCTGGTTTTAGTTGCAGAGCTCAATGCTCCATTGTTCTGTTCTTGGTAGTTAGATGCTCCCCTGGAGCAGCCATTGTATTACACACTAGTGCTTGCTGGACTGAATATTAATGAAGAAGGAAGGATTCTTGGCAATGATATTGTTGACACTCTTTCTTCTGAGTTAATGGTATTTCATGTTTTCATATTCTGTATGTCTTTTACTCTGGTATGTTAAAGTAGGTTAACAAACTCTTTCTCCTTGCTACTGATAAAATGCTAGCTGATGGTTATGTATTTCTTCGGTATTTAGTATAGTTTACTAGAGTATTGTTGATGTTCTAGACATTAAAGCATGACTATAGTTAGATAAAATACTTCTGACCCTGCAGGATCTTTTTCGTATTGTTTGCTAAGTATAGAATGCCCGAGAAAACCTTTACTTTGATCGAATCTCCGGAGATGATGAGTTGAAGAAACCAGCTATCCCCCTCAAAAATAGTCACCTCTCCCAACTTAGCCCCACACCGTCGTGACTCAACACCTAGGTGCTTGAAGGCCCAGAGGATTTATTTCCCCTGGACAACCTTTGCAGGCAGAGTTGGCCGATTTCCCCGGAACCCGGTGACAACTTATGACTGTTGGCGGACCCAGTCAGCAAAACCCCGTCAACAGAAACTAGCGCTAGAAGGAGGGCATGAGCTCATCCCCTTCCAGAGATTCTTATTTTATGCCTTCTGAGGGTTCCTCAAGCTCTAGTTTTAGGAGGCCGACCTTCCGTGGGATTGGATCTTTCTCCCATATGAAATTTGAGAGAGTCCTTAGGTCTGCCCCGAATCCCGGAAAGTTTGTCGAACTCAAGCCCCCGGCTCGAAAGAAATGGAATTCGAAAGTCCTACCAGCCACTATTGCCTGGGGATCTACCATACCCCTGAATACCCAAGTTCCTCAGACAGCCCCGGGAACCAATACCCAAACTACCCAACATACACTTCCCCCGATGGCTGCATATTTCGGAAACACCGAGTCTCCAATGGGCACTTTTTTGGGTGCAACCAATGATTTACCCTCCCACCCAGAGAAGATCTGCCTGTGATATGAGCACTTATTTCCCCCAGACAACCTTTGCAGGTGGAGTTGGCTGATTTCCCTGGAACCCGGTGACAACTTATGACTGTTGGCAGACCCGGTCAACAAAACCCCATCAACACTTTGGTGGGATGTGCCACGTGTCTCAAACTTTGAACTCCTCTTAACTATTTAGTTTCAAATTAGGGACTCCTCTTTTTTATGTCATCAAGGTCTGGATTTGAACCTTTATGTATACTTAATTTTGTGATCTTGTCTTCTACACATGGTCAACATCCCTCACAATTTGAAGCACTGAGACTCCCAAAATCTCCTTTCTCATGTGGCTCACATTCCTTGTCTTCTTTATTTTGTGAGGGGTTGGACAATCAACAGGAAACCATGTAGAACTAGAAGGTTAAGGTTTCCATTTCACCTCCATATGTATGTATGTTTTTCAGATCAATGAGTTATACTCATAAAGTGAGGGATTCTTAGGGAGAAGAGTTTGAGGCAGAAAAAAAAAATCCTCAATATAGTATGTAATAATTTCCTTTACATGTATGAGGCACCAAGTCAAGGGATGATATTGATCAATCATCTCCATTAGCCACATATCTAAAGTGGACCTAATTTGCGTCTAGGTTTCGATAACCAAAATATGGGCCTCCTACCTCTATGCTTTCCACTACTTGCTAAATATTGCTTAGTATGTTATCAATGTCTCCTCCATGGGGTTCATTTTCTCTAGTGACTGTGGAAGTAGAGGAATATTATGAGGGAAAAGGTGTCACCTATTATGGAGAACTTTCATATTTTGAAACAAAATGTGTCGTGAGAGATCGATGGTAGTAGTCTTTCTCCAAGAGGCTCAAAAAATCACCTCATCCCCATATGTAACCTCTATAGCATCAAAGGGTGCTTACTGGTGTGCTTCTTTTAAGCATACGGTGCCAAATAGTTTGTCAACATTTTGTAATGAGCAATCACAAAGGGTCCCACCGAGCATGCTAGAAAATATTATTGATCCCTAAGAGGCTCACACCTAAAGAAGGGAAGTCAAGAAGCTTTGTAGGTGTGGGGGTTGGTGCATCCTACAAAGCAACCTCCAAGATTTTAGAAGCTGGCTCTTCATTCCTTAAAAAGGAAAAGGGAGAAGGGATAACAAAAGAAAATCTAATCTAGGGAGGTAGTCCACTAAAGCTTTTGAACCACTTCACAAATATATGATTAAACTTTCACAAAATTTTGAAATCTCTTGTTTCAAAGATTTATTATTTTCAGAGATGGCTATGATATGCTAACAAGGATTTGAATAAAAGTAGATAAACCTCTAGAAATAAAAGGTTTTCTCCTAAAATGGACATAATGTAGGGAGACTATTCTTGAATGGAATCCAAATAAGAGACACTCGAAGGTTGTGATATTGTTTTGCAAACAAAGATAGTTCCTATAGAGATTTAATGTGAGAACCCGCAAACGGTTAACTTGGCATTCAAAGATATAAACTATAATTGGTACACTCATCCTCCTTTCTAGAGAAAAATTAAAGAGCAGGATAGTTGCATGGTTCACCTATTCTCGGGATAAGTGGAAGACATAAATAAACTAGACCTAACACATAGTGAAAATCAACATTAAACACAGGTTAATTAATAAAATAAGAAAGGAGACATAGGCATAGTCTCCATATTTTATTAAAATAAAACATGCTAAGGATGGAAATCAAGCTACAGATTACAAATGTTACACAATACACCTTGGAATGATAAACCATGGCCAGGAAAGACTCCTTAACAATGAAAATTTGCAATCCTATAGACTGGTCAGTATACCTTGATGTATATTTACAAGATGGACATCCAGCTTTTATAGGCATTTGGCGATCACAAAAAAATCATGTCATTCACTATTTCAGTGTGGGCCTACCAATGTCTTATTTTTCCAGCAATTTTTGGCAGTAACCCCTAAAACTACTAGGTGTTATCTTTCCTTTTCCTATCCTTTTTTTTATCTTGGAGGCAGGGGTCATTTTCGTTTCCTTATTAGTATTTTTTCGTTAGGCTAGATACTATTGCAATGAGTTTTTCTTAACTAGTTATTAAAAACTCTTATTTCTACCAATCAAAATCAATTATTTTTAAACTTTATTATACAATTTATATTTTCTATAGTATACATGCATATTTCTTACATTTATAAATTAAGAATATTAATATAGAGCTATCTCATTGGCTAAAAAAATTGGGGTCTTCTACATGGATTTCTTGGAAGCACTATGACTCTCCAAATTTGCAGGCAAATTTTAAGGGCTTACTCCTGACATTTATGCATGGCATGTTAATTGCCATAATATTTCAGCGAGGGAGGTTGGTATATTATAATTAAATTTCATGATGAATGCTCTATTATATTATTATATTATATATAGTATAAGAATATATTATATATAATATTATTGATCATATATAATTAAAAAATATATTAAAAAAATAAAATCAATATTATTATTATTATTATTATTATTTTTTATAAAATAATTTAATTAACATATGAAAATTGATTATAAATAAAATTAAGATTAGCTTTAAACTATTTATAACTTATAATCAATAATTGTTGAAATAATTATAAAGAAAAATGATATTGCTAATTCTTACAATTATCATTACTTAAAAAATATTATTATAATTATATAAATTTATAATTAATTAAAATATGTTTAATGAAAATTAAGATTATGATTAAAAAGAAACACTTCAATAATAATTGATATTTAAGATTATAATTAGGTTAGAATTGTTAAAATTTCTATTATTATTATTATAGTTAACTTACTAATATAATTTTACATTTTAATTTTTTTATTATAAAAAATATTATTTATACCATAATCATAAAAAAATATAACAATTAAAAATTAATATATTTAATTAAAAATTATTATACTTATAAATTAAATTGTATGAATATTATAACAATAATTAATTATAGGCAAATACTTAATCACTACGTGGCACTTGTTTTACCCCTTTTGTCTTCACATGGTGGCATTTTTGTGATCAGAAAAAGATTTGAAATGGATAGGTTGCAATTTGTATGCGAGGAAGTGGGCTTCACTTCATCATTCAAATGATGCATTCTATTTGGGACATGCCACAACATTAGGTGTTCAATGGCTTCCTTATTAGAGTTGGGTAGGGGATGCGCAATGTTGACACATGACGACAAGGCAAGTGTGTTTGAGAAGGCACATGACGAATGTTAGAATGTGATGATCCAGACTACAGGAGTGGTGATAAGCATAGGAGGAGACCATGATTAAGGAGAAAGGCCTAGGGTTGGGGAATCCAATCATTGTGGATGTAGTCTACACTAGCATAGATAAGTAATTCAAATTAAATACATAAACACAAAATTAAAATATATTGGGAAGAAAAAAAAGAAAAAAGAAAGATGGAATTACAAAAAAATATATTAAAAGGGGCAGTGCGGAGGGCAACTTGTGGGCACAATCAAATCTTCCTAACCTTAATATTCCAGTTTCTCAGAGCCTCATGGGTGAGGTTTCTAATGTCGTGGAGTGTGAAGTTGCAGAACAAGGAGTAAATACCAGTGGCCCAATGCAAATGGGTGATATCAATGAACAAATGCATCTTGAAGCGACAGAGAATTTGGGGGATTAAATGATAGAAGCCATGGAGGAGTAGCTCGTGTGGGTGAAAGTGGATTTTTGTCATCAATGGTATTTGGTTGACATGAGTTTTGGATCTCCTCTATATTGGTGGGTGTATTGAATATCTACTGGTGCATATGTTTGAAGATGCATATTTGTTTTTTTTGCATGATGACATGCATATAATGTCCATAACCTTAGATAGGAAATTATGCTAAATAGATTTCCATTTTGGAGATGCTCTTAGTATTGTGTATGTGACTAGTATTTCATGGTAAAATTAAGCTATAAAGAGCTATTTATTCCCTATACTATTGTAATTTATTTTTTATATTATTATATAGAGGCTTCAATCTTTTTTTATTAAAAAAAAAAACCTTCAAAAGATAAGTCTAATGAGAGAAAGGTGAAAGGAGAACAAGACCAAGGAAATACAAAAGGGGGAGAAAGTAATTAAAGAGGAAAACAAGAAAATGACACAAATTGACAAGACAAAGAGAAATTTCAAGTTAGATAGGGAAAGGTGGGAAAGGGAGAAAAGGAAAGGACAACACAAATTGGCAATACAAAGAGAAAGAGGAATGTAGATGGAGAAAAAGGTAGAAAGAGGGAAAAGGAAACAAGAACACTAAAAAATATAGTCTAAGTTAATAGATAATGCACTTGAGAAAGAAGATTCAGGGGGGCATATGGGAGGGAACAAAACCCATAGCACCCACAACCCATAAAGAAAATAATAGAACAACCTATAGAGGTACAACCCCATAGAACGCAAAAAAGCTAAGAATGTGAGTTTCATAGTTTGATTAATAAAGGACGCCATGAACGACTAAGGCTCCACTCCTCATCTTGATTAATTTTGATGTGATAATTGCTAATTTCAATATCTATCATCCCATCAACCTTAAATCAGATGCATCGCTGAAATATTTTCATGACACAAGATGCATTTCGACAAGATTTCCACAACATAATTGTGTAATCATTTTTTTTTAAGAGATTGAAACAAAAAATTTGGCAACATTCTTAAACACAATAACTAAATTCACTCAAAACAATCAAGATAAATTGATAATTTTTACATGAACAATGCATGACTTTCAAAATATGTAAAAACTAGTGTTATTTAATAAAATATGTAACGATAATTTGAAATCTATAAAGAAGTCATTGTTATGATGAGGCTTTCTAGGAGGAAGTTTGAGGACCTCTTATAGGATGATAAAGTAAGAGTTTCAAATGGGAGATTTCTCATGGATTTACCTAAGTGAGAAGATCAAAAGAAAGGATGCCCTTTGAGATTGCACTGCAAAACTTCATGGTGGAACTCACTCAGCAGAGAGAGAGAGAGGGTTCCTAGAGAAGAGGAGGTTTTTGAGGTAGTGGTTCCTATTTTTGTCATACCAATGGCAATAGATGCTACAACAACACCCATTCTAGCTGCTGAGAGAGTTGTACACCCATACAGTCAGTAGAGTCAAGACAGGAAAGAGCTCAAATGGATGGAAGGACTTGCAGGATGGGTTGCTTGGTTTGAGATGAGGGGTGATGAAATAGATCTTAATGGTATTTCTTAGAGATAGCTAGCATACGTTTAACAGATACAACATTGATATATCTCTTTCCTAGCCAATTTTGATGTATACAATTTTTGAATTTAGACTTTGCAGGCAGTCAAACTTAGATAGATTGGATACTTGTTCTTCGTATTAGAATGGTGTGAATTATTTCATATGACAGATTACTATGATATACCATTGAATAGAACTCTTTATGACGGAATTTGGCTATCTTATATCTAATAAAAAATATATATAAGTAAAACTTTGTACATTAAAGCTCCTTACTTCACAATTCTTACAAAGTGACTAAAAACTAAATTGAAAACCAAATAATCTCTAAAGTGCATTAAAAAAATTCTATATGAGATTTCCCTAAAAAATTTAAAGATTTTGTCCTTGATTTTAATTTTCAAATTGATTAATGAATACAAATACTAAAATAATTTCAATATAATATTGGTACACAACATGATATGCTAAAATAAAAATAATCTAGCACTTGTATTTTATAGATGATGAAAGCACAAATTTTCTTGCTTTCATTTATATATTTTCTTAAATTTTCTATTATTTATGTTATTGTATGTGTTTGTGTTTGTAATGGGAGTACCCTTCATCACTTTAAAATAAAGCCTCACAATTATTTTGTTATTTCTTCAAGATGTTTTGTTGTCATTAGTTTAGACAAAATCATAGAGTCAAGGAGAATCAATCAGTAAAAGGGGTTAGTCAAGCATAAGACAAGTTGGTCATGTACACCGAGCCAATCAGTAAAGAAACAAAGTTTACAAAGTAGCGAACACCTACAGTTACAGAGTGACACACTACATCGAGTGCATATAGTACACCAAGTTGATATTACATTGAGTGATGAAGAACACTTAACTGAGTATTGTGGAGTTTCTCAACCAAGTTAGATAGTTAATCAAAAACCTAATCAAATCATATTTAATGATTGTCAGAGCATTAATTACATGTATACAAGTATTTATATCATTTTTTTACATGATAAATGATTCAAATAAATCAGAGTGAAGATCTAAGGTAGAGATCAAATGGAAAAATAAAAGTTTGTCATTTCCAAGAAAAATAACAAGTACCGAGGTAAAAGTGACATGGTAACCAAGTTGGAAAGAAGACCTAACGGTCAAGAGAAATTTATAGCTTACCTAACGCATAAGATTAAGAGGCAAAAGTCATCTATATTTTGGATGAATTTGTAAGAGAGAAATATACAGATAAAGAAGAAAGAGAAGAAGGAAAGAGAGTTGTTATTATTATTGTTATTAAAGGAGTTATTGAAGAACAGAGAGAAAAGAAGACAGTGTTGGAATTGGTTGTTGATGTTGGTGTTGGCATTCAAGTTTTGTCACTATTGTCAACATATGTTTCTATGGAGGCAAAACAGACTAGTTATTACTATTTCTTGATAACTAACAAAAGTGTACGGGTACTATACAGTTGATTCAGAATGAGCGAAGATGGTGATGTGTATAGATATTTGTTGTGATCTTATTGCTAAGGTTGCATGGCTTAATATTGTCTATTGGATGAGTTAGAGATGTTTTAGTGAAGAATAGGTACTGGATGGTGATAGTGATCTTTGACGTAGTTAGTCTTTGTGTTTTGAGTATAACATACACGCGATGTGGATTCAGGTTATGCGAGCTTAAGGGTTGGAAAAAGACATGTTAAGGAAGTTTATTTATGTTTCGTGGGTCATAGGAATCTTAGTGATGTCATATATAGTGTGTGTTATAGAGAAGACCTATTTGGGGCCAACTTTAGATATGAAGTGTGTATTATGGATTGCGAGTGCGGATTAAGGATCTTAGATTATATTTCATGAATTGTAATTGATGCTTACTTGTTATAGGTACCATGTGTATCTTAGCAAGGGGTTAAGTAATAATTTTTACAATGGGGAAACCTAATTGGCTGACCTAATTGATTATTGTAATAGGGTATATATGAGAGAGCCTTTCTTGTTGGAAAGGATGATTATGGAAGAGATAGTGAAGTGTGGAAGCTGTGAGCTTATTTGTGTGAAGTCTGTTGGATCTAGAGTAGAGTTTGTAAATATGTTACTTCATTGGAAGTGCCCAAGCAAAGATAGTTTCTATCAAACACTTCACTGGATTGTATATCTCTTACACATTTATATTTCGAACTGTAAGTCCTGAGGCTAGATTTAACCTTCTTTAGGCAGTACGCCTGGGTAGTGAGCCCACTGTTACTCTTGACTCCTAACAAGGTTTTTCCTTTAATAGGGATTGTGTACTGTAATGCATCAATAAGCTCCTAACAAGGCTAAATCTTTTAACATGGACACTATACTCCTTTTCAATTTTTTTGGGTGCTAATTACCACCGGGTTTTTACCTTTAACATGGTTTCCTCGACAACAAAGGAGTGTGTTATTGTGTTGGCATTTATTGTGTTATCATTTGGATTAAAGTTTTTTTTAATAAAGTTTAATGTTTAATAATTTTTCTCACAACTGATTCAACCCCCCCCTCCTCATCTCAGTTGTGTTGCTGGACTATTATTCCTAACAATTGGTATCAAAGATATTGGTCCTTACCAAGAAATATTAACAGCTTAAGGTGATCCTAAAAGTGGCATTCTATAGGAAGGATAGTCTAAAGTTTGATCCTGAAAGCTTTGATAGTTGGAAGAAAAAGATGAGAATACATTTTCTATGCTTGGGAATAGACTACTGGATGATTAAAAAGAAGGATGTATAGATGAAGGCTGATGATGAACTAGATAAAGTTGCTAGTGAAGAAAAGAAGATAATTTCATGTATAACATGGTCTCAAGAGAAGAACTGATTAGTGTGCTCTTTGAAGGTGAATTGACAGAGGTAAAAGATTTGGGTTCTACACATGACATTTGGAGAAGATTGGAAACACTATATGAAGGAGATAATTTTACTAAGCAAGCAAAGTTGTAGAACTAGAAGACAAGAATGGAAAATATGAAAATGAAAGATGATGAAAATATTAGAGCATATGTACAGAGATTTATTGAGGTTGTTATTGGGATCATAAACTTTAGAGGAACATACAGTGAGGAAGAAGTGATCGCAAAAATTCTTAGAGCTTTGAGACCTATTTACAAGACTAAAGTGAAAACTATAGAAGAGATCATACCTTTGATGACGAGCTTTAATAGAGAGATGATTGCAAAATAAACTACTTTTGAGGCTCCAGAGCTGAGAGATTCATTACCTAAAGTTTAGATAGCATTCAAGGTGATTGTATATAAAAATAAAAAGACTTTATCAAAAACTGCGAGCACCAGTAGAAGTGACTTAAGAGAAGAGCTTTGTGAATAAGTTGCTGAATGGGAAAAGATATAGGAAGAAGAAAGAAAGTTAGATGAAATTGTGGCCCTGATCGCTAGAAGAGAAAAGAGAGGTAAGGGTGAGTTTGAAGGAAAGTTACCACCGAAATGTTTTTCATGCAATAATATGGGTCATTTTGCATCTAGATGTCCTACACGGGTTCCAAAGCATAAATCTAAGTTTTATAAACCTAAGTATTCCTAGGATAAAGAGTGTAACTATGCTAGTGAAGGTATTTCTGATGATGATGCTGTTGATTATGATGAGATTGGATTTATTGCTATCAAGGATGATAAACCTATTCACAAAGAAAGAGTCATAGTGTCAAATGTTGAAAAGAAATTTGAATGGGTCATAGAGTGTGGTTGTTCACACCATATGACTGGAGATAGAAATAAATTTGTTAAACTAACTAAGTATGATGGTGGTGTTGTGAGACTTTGTGACAATACTCCTAAGCCTATCATTGGAGTTGGATCTATTTCTCTAGATGGAAAGACCAATACTGACAATGTATTACTTGTTGATAGACTTATGCATAATTTGTTGAGTGTTGGACAACTAGTGGACAAAGGTTATTAATTGAAATTCATTGATTGGAAATGCTCTATTAGAAGTAAGTCAGGAGACTTGATCACATCTGATAATAAATCTAGAGGTAATGTATTTGAATTAAATACATCTAAGGTTTCTTGTTTTGGTGCGAAGGTTGATGACAGTTGGTTATAGCATAGAAGATTTTGTCATGTGAATTTTGATAATATTATGAAGACAAGTATGAATAATGCAGTTAGAGATCTACCAAAGATTATGGAACCATCTAACACCATGTGTAGAGAATGTGTAATGGTGAAGTAAACTAGAAGAAGTTTTAAAAGAAAATCCTACATAGAAAAATATAAGTTTCATCTAGGGCATACAGATCTGTGTAGTCCTCCAAGAAAAAGATCTTACTATGGTGAAAGGTAATTTATACTTTTTGTTGATGAATTTTATAGGATGATGTGGATTTCATATCTAAGAGATAAATTAGGGACATTTGACAAATTCAAGATATTAAAAGAAAAAGTTGAGAATGAATTAGGCTTAAAGATAAAATATTTGAGATTAGATAGAGATGGAGAGTTTACTTCAGATTTGTTCAATACCTATTATGAAGAGCATGGAGTATACAGACAAATATCTTCTCCTAGAACACCAGAATAGAATGGGATAGCAGAGTGAAGAAACAAAACAATATTATATGTTGCTAGAAGGAAATGTATCACATGTTCATTGGAGAGAATTTTTTGGTACTACTATGTATACTTTGACCACAATTCAAATCAGAGAAGGTACAATTAAGATTCCTTATGAACTATGGTTTAATCATACTCCTATAGTAAAATATTTCAGAATATTTGGTAGTAAATACTATATCAAAAGAGATGATGAGATAGGAAAGTTTGATGCTAGAAGTGATGATGGAATCTTTCTTTCTTATTCCACTAAAATAAAATCTTATAAATGCTTCAATCTGAGATTGAGAAAGATGATTGAAAGAGCCAATGTGAGGATTGATGAAAAGATCCAGATTCAAGAAAGAATATATGACTACAAACAAACTACAGAAATCAAGGAGGTTACTACAGACCAAGAAGAACCTTTTGAGATTGACTATGAGATCGAGGTATGTCAAGATGACTCAAATGATCATACTAAAATTCCTAAGCCTCTGAGGTATGTTAAGAAAAACCATCTTGAAGATCAAATTATTGGAGATGTAAAAATAAGAATGATGACAAGATCGAGATTAAGAGATGAAATTTGCTTGATTTCTCAAGTTGAACCAAAATCTACTGATGAGGCCCGTAGAGATGAATCTTGGAATAAAGCCATGTAGGAAGAATTAGAACCAATAAAGAAAAATAAAAGTTGGGAACTAGTTCCTAGACCTAAAGATAAGAATGTTATAGCAACTAAGTGGGTTTTCAAAAATAAGATGAATGAAGAAGGAATAGTTGTAAGAAATAAGGCAAGACTGGTTTGCAGAGGCTACTTGCAACAAGAAGGTATAGACTTTGAATTAAAATTTTCTCATGTTGCTAGGCTTGAGGTTGTAAGATTATTTCTTGGTTATGATGCACACAAAGACTTCAAACTATATTAGATGGATGTGAAATCTGTATTTCTGAATCAAGATATAGAAGAGGAAGTATATATTGAACAACCTAATCGATTTCCTTTGACAAAAGATGAGGACATGGTTTTAAAGTTGAAGAAAGCTTTGTATGGACTGAAAAAAGCACCAAGAGCATGGTATGAAAGATTGGACAGGTATCGATTTTGTCTTGGCTTCAGAAAAGGTAATACAGACAATAATTTGTACTTAAGAACTAGTGAAGATGGAATTCTAATAGTTGAATTTTTTGTTGATGATATCATTTTTTGAGGAAATGATGTAATGAGTACAAAGTTATCTAAAGAAATGGAAAATGAATTTGACATGTCAATGATTGGTGAGATGAAATTTTTCCTTGGATTACAAATTAATCAAAAAAAGAGTGGTATCTTTATTTCTCAGACAAAGTATCTTATAGAAATGTTTAAAAAGTTTGGAATGGAAGATTGTAAACCTGTTGCAACACCTATGGTTACTGGTCACAAGATTACTACTACTAATGAATCTCATAGTATTTTTTAGACAAAGTACAAATCTATGATTGGTGGATTACAATATCTGACTCACACTAGACTAGATATTGCTAATGTGGTTGGAATTAGGGCAATATATCAAGCAGATCCTAAAGAGACATACCTTTCTTCTATAAAAATAATATTTAGATATTCGAAAGGAACACTAGATTATGGCTTATGGTATAAGAAATCTGGTGATTTTGATTTACATGCTTATATTGATTTTGACTGGGTAGGAAATATTGATGATAGAAAGAGTACAAGTGGCGGTATATTCTTTCTTGGGAAAAAATTAGTTTCTTGGATACGTAAAAAGCAAGATTGTATAGCTCAGTGTATTTTTGAATTTGAGTATGTTGATGCTGCTATAAATTGCACACAGATTTTTTGGATGAAACAATTGTTGAAGGCCATTGGGTTAACGTTTGATGAGCTAGTGGTTATCCATTGTGATAACACTAGTATAGTGAACATGTCAAATAATCGAGTAATGCATTCAAACACTAAGCATATTTCCATTAAGTATCATTTCTCAAGAGATGAGGTAGTAAAGAAGGAGATTATATTGGAGTATATTTTACAAAGGAACAGATAGTAGATATATTTACAAAACATTTTCCAAAGGATTCCTTTGAGTATCTTAGAGGTATGCTTGGGATGCTATCCCCTCATCGTGAGAACTAAATTGATGCAGGAATGCATCATTTGAGTGACTTTCAGAGCTATATCATTTTTCTATACTTGTTGTAGGATCTACTCCACAGGGGGAGTGATCGTAGGAACATTATAGAACAAATTTGGGTGATTTTGCACTTGGTTGTTGGAGACATGAAAATTTGAAAAAGATACACCTTGCAGAGGAAAGAAGATTTATAGCACCCTTTTCCATTGTTGTCAAAGGGGGAGAGATTCTATGAGAAAATCCCTACTATTTTAGGGAGAGCTGTGTTGAGGATATTGAGAAGATTGTATTAAGACAATACTTTTGGGTTGATGGATTTTCCCATATGTTGCCATCAATGCCAAAGGGGAAGATTATTGGAATTGGTTGTTTATGTTGTTTTTGGCATTCGTGTTTTGTCACTGATGTCAAAATATGTTTCTATGGGGGCAGAAAAGATTGGTTATTACCATTGCTTGATGACTGACAGAAGTGTACAAGTACTATATGGTTGATTCAGAATGAATGAAGATGGCGATGTGTATAGGGATATATAGTGATATTATTCCTAAGGTCACATGGCTTAATATTGTCTATTGTATGAGTTACAGATGTTTTAGTGAAGAGTGGGTACTGGGCGGTAACAGTGATCTTTGATAGAGTTAGTCTCTGTGTTTTGAGTATAACTTACATGCGACGTGGATTTAGGTTATGCGAGCTTAAGGGTTGATAGAAGACATATTAAGGAAGGTTGTTTATATCTTTTGGTTCTTAGGACTCTTGGTGACATCAATTGTGCAATGTGTTATAGAGAGGAGACCTATTTGGGGGCGACTTCATATATGAAGCGCGTATTATGGATTTCGAGTGTGGATTATGGATCTTGGATTATATTTGATGAATTGTAATTGATGTTTACTTTTTATAGGTATTGTGTGTATCTTAGCAAGGGGTTAAGTAATTATTTGTATATTGGAGAAACCTAATTAGCCAACCTAATTGATTATTGTAATAAGGTATGTAGGAGAGATATTTTCTTGCTAGAAAGGATGATGGTGGAAGAGACAGCGAGGTGTGGAAGTTGCGAGCTTGTTTTTGTGAATTCTACTGGATGTAGAGTAGTAGTTGTGATTATGTTACTTGATTGGATATGAGAAAGAAAAGATATTTTCTATTAGATATTTCACTAGATTGTATATCTCTTATACATTTATATTTCATACTAGAAGTCCTAAGGGTGGATTTAACTTCTTTAGGCAGTGAGCCCGCTGTTACTCTTGACTCCTAATAGGGTTTGTCCTTTAACAGTGACTGTTTACTATAATGCATTAATAATATCCTAACAAGGATAAATATTTTAACATGGATACTATACTCTCACTACATTATTTGTGGGTGCTAATTCCCACAGGGTTTTTACCTTTAACAGGGTTTCCTCGATAACAAAGGATTCTGTTATTGTGTTTGCATTTACAGTGTTATCATTTGGATTAAAGTTTTAGTTTATAAAAATTAATGTTTAATAATCTGTCTCACAAATTATTCACCCCCTCCCCCTCTTAGTTGTGTTGGTGAACTGTTATTCCTAACAGAGAGTACCGAGCAGAAATTTAGATACAGTAGAATAGAATAGAATAGTGTTACATTTGGGGAATTGAGGTAACACATATCAGAGCACATAGAGTCTGAATAATATTTATAGTTGATATATTTTTATTTTTACATACATTGTTAAGTTATTGATACTAGTGTATTGAGAGTTTTGAATCCGAATACTGGGTAGATCTTAACCGTTCTTATATTTACAAATCCTTTAATAGGGTACATATGTAAGTGTAGAGTTTGTTAAAATCCTTTAACTAGGTAGACCTAACAAGTCTTATATATACTCTCAAACAAGTAAGCTATCAGAAATAGCTCAACTTTGTAGATCTAACTGAGCAACCTTTATACTGCAGTTAGTGAAGGTTGTGGGTGTCATCCCCACTACAGTTTTTATCGTCTAAACAAGGATTTTTGTGTTACCAAAATCATAGTGTTATGAGTTCAATTGTTTGATATTTTGATGTTATGGTTTTATAATCATTACATTAATTTTATTTCAAAGTTATCAACTCGTTAATGAATATGTAGTATATGATTTAAACAGTGATTGTGGCTAAAAGTTTTTAGTGGTACTGATTCACCCCTCCCCTCTCAGTCCCAACTTTCCATAGTTATTCCAATAATTGGTATCAGAGATTGTACTCTTGAGTTAAAGGTTTGACCACCTAAGAGTTAAATATCTTAGTCATGGAAGGTTATAGACAGTTTAAGAGAATTAATGGTCTTGAATCTGAGTTGGAAAGTGCACGAGAGTTAATCGTGGATCTAAGAAAGGAAATTGAGAAATATTTGAGGATAAGAAGGAAATTATATGATGAACTGAAGGTTAAACAAGAACAACTTGATACACTTGAGACTGCATTTGAAGGAAGTGTGACTGATGAGTCTGAGACTCCTATAAGAGAACTACTTAAAAAGAATGATTGACTTACTGAGCTATTGGATTTGATGAAGAAAGATCTTAATGCTATTAGCTTAAGAATGACCAAATTGATTGAAGGTAAAAGAATAGCTGAGGATGAAAATAAAATTGTAGAAGACAATAAAAGGCAAGTTGAAATTAGGCTCACTGAGAAAGATAATGAAATCTTAAGGATGACCCAAGTTCACTACAATATGGCCAACCAACTTCTAAATGCAAATCAAGATTGAACCCAAAAGGAATTTGAGAATCAAGCACTAAAAGCTGAAATTGAAAGAAAGGACAAAAGACTTAAAGTTGAGAAGGATGCAAATGAAATACTGAGAAGAAATGAAGATTTATTAAAATCATTGGACAAACATGTTAAGAATCAGAAGGAACCAAATGACAGATCAGGAATTGGAATCACTGAGAACAACACTACCGAGAAAGAAGAATCATCTAATGCACATAAAGATCAAGGTATTGCACCCTCAGTGAGTCAAAAGAAGCCAAACTATAATTATTGTGGGAAGCCTTGACACACTACTAATGTTTGAAAAAGTAGGAAAGGTAAAGTATCAAGTACACCTAAATTTTATGGTTATTGTTTTAGATGTAATAAGTATGGAGATCATAGCGTATAAACAACTTTGCTAACAACATAAGGAAACCTAAGTTTGATGGTTACTGCAATAATTGTAATGAGTATGGTCACAATACTGAAGAGTGTAGATCAAAGAAAACAAATGATAATTGGATGCCCAACCGAGAAAATGCAAATACTAACTGAGAAGGCACATCTATACCATGGGATTATAATACAAGGATTCCATGCTTATCTTGTGGAAGATATGGACACATTGTTGTGAACTGCATATTGATGCACAAAAGGTTTAACAGAAGGTCATGGAGGAACCCTGGCATGGAATTTTTCCATTTTCATAGGGTAGGACACCTAGCAAGAAACTTCAAATATCGAGGAGATGCAGCGACTGAGGATGAATCTACAAAGAGTGCACCATATATTGTTGAAGAAATCAAAGAATAGATGAACAAAACATGGAGGAGAAAGACTTAGGAAGATGGAACATCACTTGGAACTATAGACAACACCATCTCTTCCAAGTCTAGTGCACCGAGCTCCACCTAATTGGTGAGAGGTATGTAGGAACTGCATGCTAATTATAAATCTTACATCACTTCCTAAGCAATAGAGTTAAGATCCATATCAACATATTATGATGTATTTGGATAAGTTGTTGAAATTTTGATTGAAGGTTGTAATGTATGGTTATTTTGTTTAAAAGGTTAAAAAAATGAATATGCTATCAGTATAAAGGTAAAAGGGACTTGACAAGTGCATTTAATGCAAATAATTAGAGCCATTGTAAATCCTAATTGAGGAAAATGTATAAATAGGTTAGTTTGTAATTCATTTTAACTTAACATTTTCAAAGAGAATTTGAGCACGCTGCAGAGCGATCACTCCGTTGAGCATTCAAAGTAAATTTGAGGTATTTTTGAATCTCTACAAGAGCATTAAGTGATATTTCTGAGATATCTAGTTTACCGAGTTGTATTTTCAAAGCTGTATTTTATCGACCGTGCCCTAGTTTGTTAATTTGACACATTTGGATATTATCATGGCACCAAGGATGCAAAGACTAGTATTAGTGAAGAATGTTGAACCAGTAAACCCTAAACACAAGTTGCCCCCAGCTATTGCCACACAAATTGATATGACAGGAGCATTATCCACACTACCGCTGTGAGTTATGTTGATTCAAGATGTCTACACATTTATTCACCGCAAAATCAAAGACTTGTATGAAGCTAAGATTGATGCTTCATTTAGTAAGTTGTGCATAAATGGGAGAATAAAAGATGAGCGCACACATTTGGAAACAAAATTATTGATTTATGTAATTCATCTACTGAGGGAATTCAAGCCTAAATGGGTGAGGATGGTACTCAACTGACTACATGACCAGTTTATGTGGTTGGATGAACCAATCTAGATAACTAAGGATGCTTTGCACATTATCACTGGATTTCCTATTGGAGACCGACCAATGGTAGTCAAGAAAGTAGACAAGGGTAATCTTTCTAAGCTAACCAAGACACAATGGGATGATAGAGGAATGATAATATCTATTATTGTGGATTCCATGTTAAGGTATGCATGCAACATCATATCTTATCGAGTGTTTCTATCATCTAGAGTGGATAGTGTACCATGTGGATCAGTAGACCTGGTATGTAAGATAGTAAAGATAGGAGTTTAGATAGATCTCCATGAAGTTTTGTTGAAGGAGATAGATGACAACATGAACACAATCACAAAGGCAAAGACCAACACATTGAAATTTGGCTCACTATTGATATGTATTTTCTTTTACTACCAAAATGCATTTACCTCAATTGGAGATGTAGTATGGAAGACTCATAGGCCAGTCATATATCAAATACATGAGTATATATAGAGTCTAGTATAGTAGACAGATTTGATGAAATCATGTATGACTATTTTTTGAAAGTTCAAGATAGAATGCATAAGAGATACAGAGTTCCACCTCAACTAATTGTTGAGTATTAGGATAACATTTGTTTTGAGGTTGATACTGATGTTTATATAATTAAAGTTGTAGAATCAAGAGTTGAATGGATTCAACCGATGGGATATGAAATGGATATAGATATTGGATCAAAATAGATAGAAGCTTTATTAGCTAAACCAAAACATCCTAATGAGAAAATTTATGGAACCTATGAGGAAGTCAAAGATACAATCAAGTAAGGTATTTTGGTACCTAGTCCAATCAAGAAAGAAAGTAAAATGATTGATTCTTTATCAAAGACTCTTGGAGTTTATGATACATTGGATGAGAACAATGAGAATGAACAAGCCATTGTTGTGGTTGAAAAGGAAAATATACAATTGGTATCATTGAGTAAGAGAGGTATTGGAAGGAAGACTGGATCTTCGGTACAACTGAAAGAAAAGAAAGTTGCAAAGGTAGTACAACCAAGAGGAAAGACTTATGAGAGAACTAGAGGTAGGAAACAACCTGCAAGAACAAGGAGAATATTAATACTTGGTAATAAGAGTGAAACAGGGTTTGATGAAGCTAAAAAATATATACTAGTTACAAATCTTTCATGAGTTCTACAAAGTCTTGATGATTATCTAGAAATTTTAAAGAAATCGGGAAGATTGGGAGCCTCCAGGAAAGCAAAATATGAGAAAAGGAATGAAGAAAATAAGAAAAATATTGAAGAAGTTGTTGTTGCAACTTTACTAAGATATAGATTGACACCTATTGACCTTGCTGAGAAGATACCATAGAAACTATACAATAAAATAGATGCAAGACAAAAGTATTTAATAAATCCAAAAAAGGGAATGAGAGAGAGTGATCTCTTGTACAAAGTATTCTCGACCTTGCACCATCTGAAATTCATGAAGCATTAAGGAAGCATTAAAATAAGTTTCTAGTCAAAGGGAGAGCCCTAATAATAATGAATGGAGACATACAATCAGTGGAGAAGGATACAACTACAAAATGGAAGGATATATTCCATATAGATGATACCGAGTATCATAAAGTAGAGAAGGAAAAAGAAGCAGCCATTGCTAATCAAGTAAAGTGAAGCACAAAGTAAATAGATCATATTGATCTAACTACTAATAATGAAGAGGTTATCATTGAAGATATACTTGAGAAAGAAGATCCTGCAAAAGAGTTATCAAAAGATGAAGATGTCATGGATACACAAATGAATGATACCAAGTGTATAGATGTTGATAATGCACCTTTGATAAGAAAAGATCCGATCATGACATAATTACAAAGCTATACTATTGATGATACTTCTAATATTGATTTTGTACTAGATACACCGGACATGACAATAGAGACGCCAGTTGATACAGATAAGGATAAGGATGGACAACCTAAGGCCACCGAGACAGAACAAGGAAAGAATACCAAGTTGGAACCCCCAATTGACACTGATGGTTAGAAGAAATATATTCCATGTACTAACACTTAAATGTATCAGAACGTACAGAAGAAACTAGATACTAAAAGTGAAATGTAACAGGAATCAAATATTAAGGAAAAGAATGAAGAGAAACTAAAGGATGAACATAAAAAAGAAGTAAAAATAGAAGAAAGCAGAGTTAGTACCCATACTGAGTCACTTGATGCAACTAATTCATCATGTTCCAAATGTTCTACTGGTGAGAGAAAATTGATTGAGAATAAGAGAGCAAAAAGAGGAAGAAAATCATTGGTTTGAGAAAGCCAATCATAATACCGAAGGGAGACCCTAATGTGATGAAGCCTAAAGAATTAGTAATATATGCTGAGATTGTAGCTCAAAAGGTGGAATAAGAGAAGTTAATTGCAAAGAAGAAAAAGGTAAATAAAATTGATCATATCAAGGACATATTCCAAGACATTGTTCCTGAAGCAATTGTTGATGAATATGAACCCCTACTAGACCAAGTTGGTGATTTAGCCCAATAAATCAAAGAACCAAACAAGGATATGGCAGAATATATGTTGAGTATTCACAAGGAGAGAATGGAGAAGAAATTGATTGAATATTTACTAAAGGATATTGACATAGAGAAGATAACTCTTTCCGAGTTATGCTCTAAAGTTGAAACACAACTAACATCCATCATTTCATTATTTCAAAAGTTATATATTTTTCAAATTTTACTGTTGAAATCAAGAAGAAAGAAGCATATATTGAGAAAGATTTGAATGAGCAGCTTAAGCAACTATCTACCGATCCTAGAGAATTCCATACTTACTATTCAAAGATACAAGAACTCATGGGAGTTCAACTCTCATTGAGATGGGAGGAGGATAAACTGATATTGGAACTGCTTGAATTGCAAGCAATGTTAATTCCTAATATCCAATTGATGTAGATACACTTGAGGAAAGCCAAAGAACTAGCAAGTTTTCTAGATATCAGCACACCAGACACCATAGTATTCGTATTTATAGGTATTATATAATACATTGTTATACTTAAGAGTCTCCAAGATACATGGGAGACTATACTTTTAAGTGTACAAAAAAGGTATAAACATCTTTTTTATTAATAAGTTTTACTTTTTGGCACTTTTAGTCAAAAAAGGAGGATAGATATTTCAGTAAGATAAAGGGAGATAAAGGAGGATAGATACCTTACTTATTTAGAAAAAAAAAAAGAGAGATATATATAGATGGAAATACAAAAAGGTATATATGTGGAAAATGAAAAAATAATGATATGTTTAGAGAGTAACATCCAAGGGGGAGTTACTAATTCTGATGACTTTGAAGTTTTTTGTAAAAAATTCCCAACTAATGCCAAAGGGGGAGACTATTATCTCTATGAAATATTTTGTTGTCATTAGTTTATACAAAGTCATAGAGTCAAGGAGAATCAATCGGTAAAAGGAGTTAGTCAAGGATAAGACAAGTTGATAGTGTATACCAAGCCAGGTGGCAAAGAAACAAAGTTGATAGAGTACCAAACACCTATAGTTATCATGTGGCACACTGCACCAAGCGCATGTAGTACACCGAGTTGATATTACACAAGGTGATGAAGAACAGTTAACCTAGTATTGTGGAGTTACTCAACCGAGTTAGATAGTTAATCAAAAAAGAAATCAAATCATATTTAATGATTGTTAGATCATTAATTATGTGTATACAACTATTTATAATAGTTTTTTACATGATCAATGATTCAAATAAATCAGAGTGAAGATCTAAGGCAGAGATCAAATGGAAAAATGAAATTTTTTCATTTCCAAGAAAAAGAACAAGTACCAAGGTAAAAGTGACCAAGCTAGAAAGAAGATCTAACTATAAAGAGAAATTTATTGCATACCTAATGCATAAACTTAAGAGGAAAACCTTATCTATATTTTTGATGAATTTGTAAGAGAGAAATATATAGATACAGAAGAAAGAGAAGAAGGATAGAGAGTTGTTATTTTTATTATTGTTAAATGAGTTATTGAAGAACATAGAGAAGAGCAGAGAGAACTGAGAAAAAATTAAGCTACACCAAAGAAGAAGAGAATAGTGTTACATTTTGGGAATTGAGGTAACACATATCAGAGAAAATAGAGTCTGAACAACATTTACATTTGATGCATTTTTACAAACATTGTTAAGTTATTGATACTATTGTATTGAGAGATTTAAATTGTAATATTGGGTGGATCTTAACCGATCTTATATTTGTAAATCCTTTAACATAGCACATCACTAAGTATAGATTTTGTAAAAGTCCTTTAACTAGGTAGACCTAACAAGTCTTATATATGCTCTTAACTGGGTAAACTATCATAAATAGCTAAACTTTGTAGCTCTAACTGAGCACCCTTTATACTGCAGTTAGTGAAGGTTGTGGGTGTCATCCCCACCATAGTTTTAATCCTCTAACCAGGGATTTTTGCATTACCAAAATCATAGTGTTATGAGTTCAATTTTTTAATATTTTGATTTTATGGTTTTATAAGAATTGCATTACTTTTATTTGAAAGTTATGAACTCGGTAATCAGCATGCAACAGTATATGGTTTAAACTATGATTGTGGCTAAAAAATTTTAGCGGTACTAATTCACCCCTCCCCTCTCAGTCCCATCTTTCCATTAGTTATTCTTGTTGGATGATATCAGATTTGGGTACTATTTATGTTGTTGATATTCTTTTTTGTCACTGATATCAACACATGTTTATGTGAAGAGAACAAACTGGTTATTTGACTCGAAGAAGTGTACAGACACTGTATGCATGACTTAGAATGATCAAAGATAGGGATATGGAGATAGATGTGTGATGAACTTATTTCTAAGGTCTCTTAACTTCAGATTACATATTGGTGATGTTACAGATGATTTAGTAAAGATTGGTTTCTGGACTATGATAATAATGCTTGACAGAGCAGGTCTCTATATTTTGTGTATATCTTACAGATGAAGATGATTCACTGTATGCAAGTGTACAGGATGATAAAGGACATATTAAGGAATGTTTTTTTTGTCAATAGTTGTGAGAGTATTGGTGACATCATTTGTGGCGTGTATTTTGGAGGAGACCTATTTGGTGGCCGACTTCAGACATGTAACGTATATTGTGAATTTTGAGCGTGGATTGTGGATCTTGGAATATAATTGATGTATTATAATTGATGTTTACTTGTTATAGGTACCATGTATATCTTAATAAGGGGTTAAACAATTATTTGTATATTGGGAAAGCCTGATTGGCTGACCTAATTAATTATTTGTGTATCGGGAAATCTTAATTAACCGATGTAATGAATTATTATAATAGGGTATATATAAGAGATATTTTCTTTTGGAAATATGTGGTAGACATTGAAAAGGCAAAGAAGTGTGAATTTTGTGAGGCTTGTTTGCTAATGGATGTAGAGCAGAGTTTGTGATAAGAATAATTCATTAGAATTGACCAAGCAAAGACAGTTGCTATCAGACAATTCACTGAATTGTATACTTTCTATACACAATTGTTCAGATTTTAAATCCTTGAGGGTGGCATTAACCTTCTTTGGGAAGTGTTCCGGGGCAGTGAATCCACTATTACTCTTGACTCCTAACAACATATATCCTTTAACAGGGACTGTTTCCTATAATGTTGTAATAAGCTCCTAACGCAGCTAAATATTTTAACAAGAATACTATACTCTTAGTACATCATTTCTGGGTTTTAACTCCCACCGGGGTTTTACCTTTAATAGGTTTCCTCAAAAATAAGTATTGTGTTACTGTGTTAGCATTTAGTGTGTTATGATTTACATTGAAGTTTTGGTTTATAAAGATGAAAGTTTAATATTTTGTATCACAATTGATCCACCCCCCCATCTCAATTATGCTTGTGGATTATTATTCCTAAAAATTGCTACTGGCCCTTAGAGAGAAATATTAATAGCTTGAGGTGATCTTGAAGATGACTTACTATAGGAAGGATAGTCCGAAATTTGATCCTGAAAACTTTGACAGTTAGAAGAACGAGATGAGAACACATTTGTTATGTTTGGGAATTGACTATTGGATGATCACGAAAAAGAAGGAAAAGATAGTGATTGAGGATGACTTGGAGAAGGCTACTGAAGATGATAAGAAGTTATATTCATGTAATATGGTCACAAGGGAGTCATTGATAAGTTCACTTTTTGAAGGTGAATTCATAGAGGTAAAAGACTTGGATTCTGTACATGATATTTGGACAAGATTGGAAGCACTGTTTATTGGAGATAAGTTTACTAAACATGAAAAGATACAAAATTGGAAGAGAAGGATGGAATAAATGAAGATGAGAGACAATGGGAACATTAGGGGATATGCACAAATAATTAATAAGGTGGTTACTGGCATCAGAAACTCTGGAGGTACCTATAGTGAGGAAGAAGTGATTGTAAAGATACTCAGATATTTGACACCTATATACAAAAATAAAGTACAAGATATGGAGGAGATTATACCTTTGACACTGAACTTCACTAGAGAGATGTTGATTGGTAAGATAACTACTTTTGAGGCCATAGAACTGGGAGATTCCTTACCTAAAGTAGAGTCAGTATTCAACGAGACTGTCTATAGAAAATAAAAGACTTTATCTGGAATTGAGAACACCAAAAATGGTGACTTGAGAGAAGAGCTTGGAGATATACTGATGAATGGGAACATATATAGGAGGAAGAAAGAAAGCTAGATGAAGTGGTATCCTTGATCGCTAGAAGAGAAAAGAGAGCTAAGGGTAAATTTGAAGGAAAATTACCTTTGAAAGGTTTTTCATGTAACAAGACTGGTCATTTAGCATCTCGATGTCCTACAAGTGTTCCAAAGCATAAACCTAAGTTTTACAAATCTAAGTATTCAAAAGACAAGGAATGTTATTATGCTAGTGAAGGCATATGATGATGATGATGATGATGATGATGATGATGATGATGATGATGATGATGATGATGGTGACTATGATGAAATTGGATTTATTTCTATTAAGGATGATGACCCTATACATGAAGAAAAAGCCTTAGTGTCTTATGTTGAAAATAAAATTGAATGGGTTATAGATAGTAGTTGTTCACATCATATTACTGAAGACCAAAATAAGTTTGTGAGTCTAAAAATATATGATGGTGGTTTTGTTAGATTTGGTGACAATACTCTTAAGCTTATCATTGGATTTGGATCTATTTCTCTTGATGGAAAGACTAATACTGACAATGTATTACTTGTTGATGGACTTAAGCATAATCTGTTGAGTGTTGGGTGGTTAGTGGACAGAGGTTATCAACTGAAATTGTTTGATGGGAAATGCTCTATCAGAAGAAAATTAGGAGACTTGATCGCATCTGGTACTAAATCTAGAGGTAATTTATTTAAATTGAATAAATCTGAAGCTTCTTGTTTTATTGTGAAGGTTTATGACAGTTGGCTATGGCATAGAATATTTTGTCATGTTAACTTTGATAACATTGTGAAGGAAAGTATGACTAATGTTGTAAGAGATCTACCTAATATTGTGAAGCCATCTAACACTATGTGTAGAGAGTGTGTTATGGGGACACAAACTAGAAGCAAATTTAAAAGAATATGTTATTCAGGAAAAGGGAAGTTGGATCTAGTGCATACAGAGCTGTGTGGTCCTACAAGAACAAGATCTTATTATGCAGAAAGGTACTTTATACTTTTTTTGAAGACTTTTCTATAATGATGTGGGTTACATATTTGAGAGAGAAATTTGAAGCATTTGACAAATTCAAGTTATTCAAAGAAAAAGTTGAGAATGAATTTGGTTTGAAGATAAATTTTTTGAGATCAGACAGAGGTGGTGAGTTTACATCAGATTTATTTAATACCTACTATGAAGAGCATTAATAAATAGACATGCATCTACACCTAGGACACCACAATAGCATGGGATAGTAGAGAGAAGAAAAAGAACAATATTAGATGTTTCAAGAACTATGCCACTGGAAGGAAATGTATCACATGTTCATTGGAGGGAAGTTGTTGGTACTACTATGTACTCCTTGAATGGAATTCATATTAGAGAAAGTACAACTAAAAATCCTTATGAATTATGGCTTGATCATACACCTACTCTAAAATATTTTAGAATGTTTAGAAGTAAATGTTATATCAAAAGAGATGATGGGATAGGAAATTTTGATGCAAAATGTGATGAAGGTATTTTCCTTGTTTATTATACTAAGAGAAAAGCATATAAATGTTTCAATTTGAGATTGAGAAAGTTGATTGAAAGTGCCAATGTGAGGATAGATGAAAAATTTCAGATTCAGGAAAGAATATGACTGTGGTTAGATTGCAGACACAAAAGAGGTCACTACTAAACCTTAAGAACCTTTGATGGTTGATAATAAGATTGAAGATGAATTGATTGAGCTTACTGAGACTCCTAAGACTCCAAGGTATGTTAAGAAGAACCATCCCGAAGATCAAATAAATAGTGATGCAAGTAAATGTATGATGACTAGATCTAGAGTTAGAGATGAAATTTGTTTGATTTCTCAAGTTGAACCGAAAACTATTGATGAAGCATGTAGAGATGAATCTTGGACTAAAACTATAGAAGAATAACTTGAACAAGTAAAGAAAAAAATACTTGGGAATTGGTTCCAAGACATAAGAAAAAAAATGTGATAGGAACTAAATGGGTTTTCAAAAACAAGATGGATGAGGAAGGAACAATGGTAGGAAATAAGGCTAGATTGGTTTGTAAAGGCTACTTGCAACAAGATAGCATAGACTTTGAAGAAACATTTGCTCTTGCTGCTAGCCTAGAAGCTGTGAGATAATTTCTTTCTTATGCTTCACATAAAGACTTAAAAGTATATCATATGGATGTGAAATCAGAATTATTGAATGAAGATTTGGAAGAAGAAGTATACATAGAGCAACCTGATGGATTTCCTTTGACAAAATATGAAGACATGGTTTATAATTTGAAGAAAGCATTGTATGGAATGAAACAAGCACCGAGAGCATGGTATGCAAGAGTGGACAAGTATTTACTTCATCTTGGTTTCAGAAAAGGTAATGCAGACAATAATATATATTTAAGAATTAATGAAGAGGGAACCTTAATCATAGAATTTTTTGTTGATGATATCATTTTTGGACGCAATTATAAGATAAGTAATAATTTCTCTAAAGAAATGGAAAATGAATTTCAAATGTCAATGATTGGTGAGATGAAATTTTTTCTTGGTTTGCAAATTAATCAAAGTAAGAATGGTATTTTTATATCTGAAACCAAGTATTTTAAGGAAATGTTGAAAAAGTTTGGAATGGAAGATTGTAAACCTGTTGGGACACCCACGGTGACTGGATACAAGCTGACTAGTAACGATGAGACTCAAAGTGTTTTCAGACAAAGTATAGATTGATGATTGGTGGTCTAAGATATCTAACTCACACTAGACAGATATTTTCAATGTAGTTAGAATTGTGGCAAGATATCAAGCAGATCCTAAAGAGGCACACCTTGGTGCTATGAAAAGAATTTTTAAATACTTGAAAGGAACAATAGAATATGGATTGTGGTATGAAAAATCAAATGACTCTATTTTGCAGGCTTATACTAATGATGATTGGGTAGGTAATATGGATGATAGAAATAATGCAAGTGGTGGAGAATTTTTCCTTGGGAAACGATTCATTTCTTGGCTAAGTAAGAAGTAGGACTGTATTGCTCAGTCTACTATTGAATTATAGTATGTTGTTGCTACAATAAATTGTACCAAAGTTGTTTGGATAAAACAAATGTTGAAGGACCTTATAATCATTTTTGAAGAGCCAGTGGTTATCCATTGTGGTAAAACTAGCACAATAAATATGTCAAAGAATCCTATAATGTATTCAAAGACTAAACATATTTTTATTAAGTATCATTTCTTGAGGGAGAAGGTAGCATAGAAAGAGATTAGACTGGAATATATTAGCACAAAGGAATAGATAGTAGATATATTTACAAAACCTTTTCCAAAATATTATTTTGAATATCCTAGAAGCATGCTTGGGGTGAGATCCCCTCTTAGTGATAATTAATTGATGTAGACATGGATCAGTCCAGTGGCTTTCAAAGATATATCATTGTCTGGACTTGATGTATGCATCTACTCCTTGGGGGGAGTGATCACAAGAACACTATGGAACACATTTGGGTGATTTTGCACATGGTTGTTGGACATGAAGATTTGAAAAAGCTACACCTTACAAAAGATTATAGTTGAGATATGGCACCCTTTTCCATTTTTTCCAAAGGGGGAAAGATTCTATGTGAAAATACCTACTATTTTGGGGAGATTTATGTTGAGGATATTGAGAAGATTATATTGAGAGAGAGTACTTTTTGGGTTGATGGATTTTCCCATATGTTTCCATCAATGTGAAAGGGAAAGATTGTTGGATGATATCATATTTGGATACTATTTATGTTGTTGATATTCATGTTTTGTCACTAATGTCAACATATGTTTCTGTGAAGAGAACTGACTGGTTATTTGACTGGAAGAAGTGTACAGACACTATACAGATGATTCAGAATGATCAAAGATAGGGATATTGGTGTAGGAACACCCTTCCAAGGGCTCCCACCAATCATTTTGGTTGTGAAAAACACTTCTTGAGTGAAGGTTGTAAGTACAATAAGAGTATTTGACTCATTCGTGTGTTAAGGCCTAAGTAGAGGGCTTAGTTTTTGTTGTGTAATTCCTTACTTGGCTATACAGTGACTCAAGATAGGTTGGTATCCTAAGGTCACTTCTTTTCTAGAATTGATAACTCTTAGTATAGAGGTTAGGAGATTTGTTTTCATTATCCAAGCATGTAAAAGATCTTAGAAAGGTCTTAAGAAAGGAGTGAGAAAAAAGTTGCTCGAGCAAGAAAAGTTGCTAGCAAATTTTCAAAAGTTGCTTATCAACTTTTCTTTTGTAAAGAATAAACCTCATCAAGGAGGCTCCTAACCCTAAATAGAATCTAATCCTGAGGAGAAGCCTATATTAGGCTCAAAAAACCATAATGTCAATGTTGGCAATTAGAATGTATGACAAATGTACGGGAACAACAGACTGTGTATACAAGAACAATGTTTAACAGTCATTGTAATGGCTTGAAGTGTTGGAGTAGTGCATTGCTGTTGATATCTTATGCTTGTGCAATTATAATTGTGTTTTTTCTACTTCATTTATCAGTATCTAGATTAGGTTTTGATTGTTCAGTTTGTATTTCATTAGTTTGATAGGCTTGACAGTCCACTACTTAGTTTGGAAGGATTGATGAAGTAGGGCATGTAGCTCCTATCCCCACCGTGGTAACTCCATGGCATTTTGGGATCAGGTAGTGCAGATCCTACCCTATATATATGTGCAATTAGGGGCCCAAGATGTAGGTGAAAGAAGGTGTTTGACAAAGCCCTATGTGAGCTTGGTAGTGCCCGGCTAGGAGCGGTCAATAGCCAAAGAGCTCTCAAGAGCAGAGGATCGAGTTCCATGACTTTCCATTTGGAGGGAGTCAAGAAGGGTGTTTGAAGGTGTGGTTTTGTGAAGGAGAAGGTTTGAATAGCCTTGTAGGGGTTCTATTGGAGACTAGGATAGTGAAGAGACCAACAAACCCTTAAAACCCTCAATTTTGGCATAGGTGTTGTACGACCTGTTGGAAGCCTGAAACCCTTAAAAATCCTTGAGAATGGGTCATTAGTAGAAGATGTTCTTTAGAATAGGTGTGTTGAATCTTTGAGGAAAGGGTGTCAAATTCCCTATAAAACCAAAGGGAGGGCTAATTAGGCCTCTTCCTTGTAGCCCTAAATTACAAAGCAACCCTCAAATCCGGTGATGACCTAACCATGCCAATGCAATGAAAAGGTGTCAAATGCCTTAAAAACATCTTGGAAATCATGAAACCCTCTGTTGGAGCTTGGGAAAGGAGTTAAATCTTATAAGACCCTTATAAGCCTATGTAAGGGATAGTATCTAGAGATCAAAGCTTGTAATGTTGGAAGATGAAATAGCTTGACTTGGTGGCAAGTTAGGGCAGGTCAGGGGATCCTTGGAGGAATAAGGAATCCTATAGAACATTAGAGGTGTCAGAAGAACACTTGGATCCTAGAGAGGATCAGGGGCATAGACTAGCTAGTCTATCCTAGCCTCCCATCAGATTGGTATCAAAGCCTCTTAAGGCTTGGGAAGTGAAAAGTGGATGTTACAACCATCAAAAGAATCAGTTTGATCATCACATGAGTAGGAAATGGTGACTAATGCAAAGCTTGCTAAGAAGGTGGAAGATCAAGAGGAAGCTAATAGACTCCTGCAGGAAAGATTGTATCAGATGGAACAACTCTTGGATGATGTCCAAGCAAAGGAAAATAAAGTGAAATATAGGATGGAGGAGCAGGATGCCAAGGAAAAAGGGGTGAACATAGATAATGAAGTGCCCACACCTAATCCTCCAACTCAAGATGAGCAATTTCTTAAATCCCTAAAGGCTATGACAAGCAAGGCACTTGAAGGTGTCCCATTACTGATTGGCAGGATGGATACAGAGCTTGTGATGTAATGGATTGAAGGTATGGAGAATCACTTTGAATGTGAGGAGATCTCAGAAGCACAAAAGGTCAAAGTGACCAAATCTAGGTTGAGAGGACAAGCTTTAACCTGATGCAACTACTTGCAAGATGAAAGGGAGAAAGAGGGAAAGAACCCAATCTCTAATTGGAAAGCAATGGTCAACAAAGTTATGGAAGCATACCTACCAGTAGATTATGAAATCTAGCTGCATAGGAGGAGATTGAACCTCAGACAGAAGGAGATGGATGTAGCCACCTACACTGAAGAGTTCCACAAGTTGAGCTTAAGATCCAAGATCAAAGAACATGAAAGCATCAAAGTGGAAAGGTACTTGAGTTGTTTGAAATGGAGCATAGTAGAGGAGATGAGTTTGTTTACTCCCACCACAGTACTTGGATGTCAGCATATGGCACAAAAGATTGAAGATAAACAAAGAATAAAGCAAGAACCTAATGCAAGGAACTAGGGAAGAGGTAGAGACTCTTGAGGGGGTCAAAGAGGAGGTTATAGTGGAAGAGGTGGTGACTCAAGAAGCCAAAGGGAGAGTAGAGTTTTGGAACAAGGTTTAGAAATTAGTACTAGAGGATATTATGGTAGAGGAAGAGGTTCTCAAGGAAATAGAGGAAGAGGACCAGGAAGAAGCAGCTCCGACTTTTCCATAATGAAATGCTATCAATGTGGATAGCTTGGACACCTTGCCTATAGGTGTCCTGATAAGCCATCAGCCTCAAGCAATGAGAAGAAGGTAGCCTACACCCAAGAAGACAGCAGCAGCTCATTTACCAATGAGGTTAGCAAGTTAGAATAAAAAATGGGTGAGAACTTAATGTTCTGGAGAGTACTCATAAGGGAGCCTAATCAAGGTGAACTCAAGCAAAGGAGGGCTCATTTTAGAGTCAGGTGCAAGGTACAAGGAAAATTTTGCAAGGTTATTGTGGATTCAAGGTCCACTAATAACATCATAGTAGAGGAAGCAACAGAGAAGCTTAAACTCGCAAAGGTTCCCCATGAAAAACCATACAAGGTGACTTGGTTGAACCAGGAACAAAGTGTGCTAGTTAATGAGAAGACATGGGTGGAGTTCTCCATTGGAGGCCATAAAGACAAAGTGATTTGTGATGTCTTGCCCATGGACACATGTCATCTTCTATTGGGAAGACCCTGGAAACTTGATAGGAAGGTGATCTATTATGGAGAAGAGAACTCCATTTCTTTCAAGAAAGATGGGAGGACATTCAAGATTTAGTCCATAATAGAGAATGAAGAAGGTACTTCTAAGACACCTAGTGTGTTGCTTAGCAGTGATAAAGAGTTCCTACATGCACTACATGATGAGGAGACAATAGGATATGCTATGATGGTGAAGCCAAAGGAGGATGACAAGAAGCTGCAGGTAGAAACACCACTGGAAGTGCAACAAATGTTGAAAGAATTCAGAGATATAGTGAGTGATGGAGCCCCTACAACACTACCTCCAAGAAGGGCCATAAGTCATCAAATAGACTTTGTACCCGATGCATCTCTACCTAACAAGGAAAAATATAAGCTTACCCTTGTCCAAAACAAGGAAGTGGCAAGACAAGTGCAAGAGTTATTGGATCAAGAGCTGATCAAGAAGAGTATTAGTCCATGTCTAGTCCCAATGGTCTTAGCATCAAAGAAAGGAGGTAAATGGAGACTTTGCATAGATTCAAGGGCTATCGATAGGATCGCTATCAGGTATAGGTTCCCAATTCCAAGAATTGCAGATTTGATGGATTGCTTAGGAGGTGCTATGTACTTCACTAAGTTGGATTTAAAGAGTGGTTATCACCAAATCAGAATCAAGGAGGGTGATGAGTGGAAGACCGCTTTTAAAACCATAGATGGTTTATATGAATGGCTTGTGATTGAATTTGGGCTTACCAATGCCCCAAGAACATTCATGAGGTTAATGAATGAGGTCTTGAAGGAATTCACATGCAGATTTGTAGTGGTGTATCTAGATGATATACTCATCTATAGAAAAACAAAAATAGAGCATCTTGAGCACTTAAGGTTGGTCTTGAAGAGACTCCATGAAGAGAAATTAGCCATCAATCTGGAAAAGTGTGAGTTCATGCAGAAAGAGCTGGTTTACTTAGGATTTTTGGTGTCCAAGGGTACTTTGAAAATGGACCCAAGCAAAGTGAAGGCAATCTTGAATTGGCCTACCGCTAAAATAGGGACTGAAGTTAGAAGTTTTCATGGCTTGGCACAATTTTATAAAAAATTTGTGAGGAAATTTAGTGGATTATATGAAAAAGTGCTTGACACCATCAAAGGAGGACTCAAAACCAATTTCAAATAGACTGAGGCAGCTGAGAAAGCATTTCAAACATTGAAGCAAGAGGTAGCTACCAAACCTATTTTACTCTTACCTACTTTTGACAAGTTATTCACCATTGAATGTGATGCAAGTGGCGTAGCAGTAGGGGGTGTATTGAGTCAAGAAGGAAGGACTATGGCATTCTTTAGTGAAAAACTCAATGAGGCAAAGAAGAAGTATTCAACTTATGACTTGGAGTTGTATGCATTGGTACAATCTCTCAAGAAGTAGAGGCATTACCTTTTGCCAAAAGAATTTGTTGTATTTACTGATAATCAAGCTTTAAGCTATATAAACACTCAAGAGAAGCTTAGTAATAGGCATTTGAAGTGGATGGAGTATCTCCAGTCCTTTAACTTCACTATCAAAGACAAGAAGGGGTAGCTCAACAAGCTAGCAGATGCCTTGAGTAGGAAGCTATTGACTGTCCAAGAAGTACAGCTGCAAAGCAGTGGAATATCAGGTTTTAAAGATTTATATGAGGAGGATGAAGACTTCTCACAAGCCTACAAGGTGTGCCTAGAGTTTGAGAACCATTTTCATGGTGAGTTTTTAGATTACACCCTTCAAAATGGATTTTTATTCAAAGGTAATCAGCTTTGTGTACCTAGAGGATCCATGAGGGAAAATATTATTAAAGAGAAGCATAACGGCAGCCTAAGTGAACATTTTGGCATAAATAAGACATTGGAGTTAGTACAAAAATACTATTTTTGGCCTAAGCTAGCAAGGGTATAAGGAGGTATGTAGAACAATGTGGATTATGTCAAAGAGCTAAAGGAGGTTCAAGCAATGTAGGACTCTATCAACCTTTTCCAATTCCAAATAGGCCTTGGGAGTGTGTAAGTATGGACTTTGTGGTTGGATTCCCTAAAACCAAATCAGGTATGGATAGCATCTATGTTGTAGTAGACAGGTTCTCTAAAATGAGTCATTTCATTCCATATAGAACTATTCATGATGCAAGCTATGTAGCACATCTCTTCTTCAAGGAGATAGTCAGGATCCATGGACTCCCTTTGAGTATTGTTTCAGATAGGGATAGCAAGTTTATGGGTCATTTTTGGAAAACCTTATGGAAAAGGTTAGGAACTAATCTCTCTTTCAATTCAGCATACCATCCTTAAATTGATGGTCAAATTGAGGTCATCAATAGGGTGCTTGGTAACTTGCTAAGGTGTTTGACAAAGGAGTATGGGCAAACTTTGGTTATTGTGATATCTTAGGCTGAATATGCTTACAATGATAGTGTAAATAGAACCACAGGAAGAAGTCCTTTTGAGATAGTGTATGGAAGACACCCTAGAGGAGTGTGTGAGTTGAGAGACTTAGGTTCCATGGGGTTGAAGAGTGGACAAGCTGAAGATTTCACTCAAACCATCAAGGAGGTGCAAGAGCAAGTGAAGAAATCCATCATGGAATCCACTCAAAGACTCAAAGCTAAAGTAGATGAAAAGAGGAAATAAGTACAATTTTATATTGGTGACTATGTCATCGTCCATCTTAACAAAGCAAGGATGTAGAAGGGCATGCCCACCAAGCTACAAATGAGGAGAGTAGGCCCATGCAAGATTATAGCCAAATATGGAAAGAATGACTACAAAGTGGACTTGCCATCAGGCTTAGCCATCTCACCATTGTTTAATGTTGTAGACCTGATTAGATTCAAAGGAGATATCAGCTAGTAAGGTACAGCTCCACCAAAGGTACTGCAAGACATTGATACCAATGCAATGCCCAAGAAGAAGCCGGCTAACGCAGAGAAGGTATTGGAATAAAGAATGAAGAAAACTACAAGGAACCAAGTCTACATGGAGCACCTAATAAAATGGAAGGATCAACCTGAATCTAAAGCCACCTAGATTGAGGAAGGACAGTTCAAGAAGTTTGGGACTGACTTGGCTCTTCTTGACCCCAAAGTGCCTTAGTTGTGCTAAGGGGGAGTATGGTGTAGGAGCACCCTTCCGAGGGCTCCCACCAATCATTTTTGTTGTGAAAAGACTTCTTTAGTGAAGGTTGTAAGTACAATAAGAGTATTTGACTCATTTGTGTTTGAAGGCCTACGTAGAGGGCTTAGTTTTTGTTGTGTAATTCCTTACTTGGTTGTACAGTGAGTCAGGACAGGTTGGTATCCTAAGGTCATTTCTTTTATATAATTGGTAAGTCTTAGTATAGAGGTTAGGAGAGATTTTTTCATTATCCAAGCATGTAAAAGACCTTAGAAAGGTCTCAGGAAAGGAGTGAGCAAAAAGTTGCTCAAGCAAGAAAAGTTGCTCTAAAAGTTGCTAGCAACTTTTCTTTTGTAAAGACTAAACCTCACCAAGGAGGCTCCTAACCCTAACTAGGCTCTAATCGTAAGGAGAAGCCTACATTAAGCTTGAAAAACCCTAATGTCAATGTTGGCAATCAGAATGTAGGGCAAATGTATGGGAATAGCTGACTGTGTATGCAAGAATAGTGTTTAACAGTCATTGTAATGGCTTGAAGTGTTGGAGTAGTTCATTACTATTGAAATCTTATGCTTTTGTGATTATAATTGTGTTTTTTCTACTTCATTTATTAGTATCTATATTAGGTTTTGATTTTTTAGTTTGTATTTCATTAGTTTGACAGGCTTGAGAGTCTATTGTTCAGTTTGGAAGGACTGATGAAGTAGGGCCTGTAGCTCCTATCCACACAATGGTAACTCCATGGAATTTTGGGATCAGGTAGTGTAGACCATACCCTATATATATGTGCAAGTAGGGGCCCAAGATGCAGGTGCAAGAAGGTGTTTGACAAAGCCCTAGGCAAGCTTGGCAGTGCCCGGCTAGGAGTGGTCAGCAAACAAAGAGCTCTCAAGAACAGAGGATCGAGTTCCATGACTTTCCATTTGGAGGGAATCAAGAAGGGTGTTTGAAGGTGTGGTGTTGTGAAAGAGAAGGTTTGAATAGCCTTGGAGGGGTTTTTTTGGAGACTAGGATAGTGAAGAGACCAAGAAACCCTTAAAACCCTCAATTTTGGCACAGGTGTTGTACGGTCTATTGGAAGCCTAAGACCCCATAAATCCTTGAGAATGGGTCATTAGTAGTAGATTTTATATAGTACAAGTGTGTTGAATATTTGAGGAAAGGGTGTCAAATTCCCTATAAAACTGGAAGGAGGGCTAATTAGGCCTCTTCCTTGTAGCCCTAAATTACAAAGCAACCCTCAAATTGGCTGATGACCCAACCATGCCAATGTAATGAAAAGGTGTCAAATGCCCTAAAAACATCTTGGAGCTCATGAAACCCTCTATTGGAGATTGGGAAAGGAGTTGAATCTCAGAAGACCCTTATAAACCTATGTAAGGGATAGTAGCTAGAGATCAAAGCTTGTAATGTTGGAAGATGAAATAGCTTGACTTGGTGGTAGGTTATGGTAGGTCAAGGGATACTTGGAGGAATAAGGAATCCTATATACCATCACAGGTTTCAGAAGAACACTTGGATCCTAGAGAGGATCAGGGGCATAGACTAGCTAGTCTATCCTAGCCTCCCATCAGATATGGAAACAAAGGTGTGATGATCTTATTTCTAAGGTCGCTTAACTTGAGGTTACATATTGGTGTTGTTACAAATGATTTAGTGAAGAGTGGTTTCTGGACTATGATAGTAATGCTTGACAGAGCAGTTCTCTATATTTTGTGTATACCTTACAAATGAAGATGATTCAACGTATGTGAGATTATGCTGAGGAATGTTTTTATCTAATCTATAGTTGTGAGATTTATAGTTGTGAGATTATTAGTGACATAATTTGTGGTGTCTAATTTGGAAGAGACCTCTTTGGTGGTTGACTCCAGACATGTAGCTTATATTATGAATTGTGAGCATGGATTGCGGATCTTGGAGTATAACTGATGTAATGTAATTGAATTTTACTTGTTATACTTGTACCATGTGTATCTTAGAAAGGGGTTAAACAATTATTTGTATATTGGGAAAGCCTAATTGGGTGACCTAATTAATTATATTTGTATTGGGAAAGCTTAATTGGCCGACCTAATGAATTATTGTAAGAGGGTATATATGAGAGATCTTTTCTTTTTGAAAGATGTGGTAGAGATTGAAAAGGAAGAGAATTGTGAAAGTTGTGAGGCTTGTTGGGTTTTGGATCTAGAGAAGAGTTTGTGATAATAATACTTCATTGGAACTGACCAAGAAAAGATAATTTCTATCAGACAGTTCACTGGATTGTATATTTTCTATATACACTTGTTCAGATTGTAAATCCTTGAGGGTGGCATTAATCTTCTTTGGGAAGTGGGCCTGGGAAGTGAGCCCACTGTTACTCTTGAATCCCAACAAGGTTTTCCCTTTAACAAGGACTGTGTACTGTAATGTTGTAATAATCTCCTAACAGGGCTAAATTGATAGAAGTAAAACTCCAAAGTGTGCTCACACAACTCACAAGATAGGACCTAGCTTGTCCTAATCCAACTTCAGTTCCTAACTCCAATTTAGGACCTTTGAAATTCAATAGACACTCTGTCTAATACCCCTCCCAACTCTTATCAAGGAGTTACAATTGTTGTGTTTTCACTTTGGATCACAACTATCTTAGTTGTGTCACAATGCTCTCAAAGGCTTGAAGAAACTATCATGAATTTCTCCACACCAATTCTCTCCATGCTAAAATGGTGATGTAGGAACTTGTGATGTCCTTCCTACATCCAAAAAACTCAAGATCCATAAGTTTTAAGACCCAAAGTCATCGAGTTCATGAATTGTCTTCAAACTGTCCTATTAGTCCTATTAGCCCTATCTAGAGGGTTTTTCTGGAATAAATTTAAAAAATCACAAACAACCCCCAAAACTATTTAGGGGTCCAAATTTCATTTTTGAAGACCTAAATGATTTCTAAGGTCCTATGTCCCCAACTCATACGTACAACACTATGCTAGAAAGTAGGGCTTTTAGGCCTATTTTGGTGCATTACAAGCAATGATATGATTTCTCCTCACAAATCAATCCAGTTGGATTGGAAAAACTCTCAACTCAAACCTATGGACTCATAAGACCCTAAAAACACTCATAAACCATCTTGTTCAATCCTCAATTTCATTCCCTTGTCTCTGCAATGGGTTTCAAATCTCTCATGCACCTAACCGTGTTCTCCTAACTTGCCTAGGGAATGGGTTTAAAAATAGCTCCACTCATCTCCTAAAATCTTACCATTATATAAAAAATGTACAAAGGCTCCACTATGAGATTCATCCACTTTTTCAAGGTTTCCATGGTTGAATCTCAAGTGCGATCCATGAAAGCAAAACTAGCTAAAAGACACCAGCAAACTACCTAGTTTACTATTATTTTCCTATCACTCGAATACTAACTCAAAAAAACTTGCTCTCTAAAAATAGAATTCTTGTATCAATCTACTCTACATGAATCCAAAGTTAACTTTTGAGATCTAATCCATTAAAACACCATTAACATGAAAAATAGTAGTCTGTCCACTATATACAGGGAACTCTTCTTTATTTCTCACAAAAACTTGATTACAAATCGCTCTACCTCAGGATTTTAGCCTAAGAGTGTCTAAGATGCCCTTATCCACCATTCTAGGTCTTTTGGAATTAATTCCCACTCCTACATTTGTTGGAATCCAATGTTGCCGAGTTGCATGCAACATTTGCAATTTCTTGCAAATGTTGTCGTGACAACTTTTGGCATCTTTTGCATTAACTTTGTAAATGAAAATCTAGGGCCTCTAAGCTATTTATTTCAATGAAATAACCCAATTTAATGGCCTTAAGTAATCTTTTACATCTTTCATGGGTCTAGAACACATTTAGTACCCAAATCCCAACTTTAGACCAACTAGGCCTAAACTAACCAAAAACAACTAACAATGACTATTTGGTGATCTTAGTCCTAACACTAACTCACCTAGTCCACATGACCGACTAAGGCCTCAAACAAATCACACATCTCTCACTTGGCTAAGTTTAGATACAAGCCAAAAACTTCTAAGTCTTGAGGATTGCCTAGGTGCTCCTACACCATCCTCCCCTAAACAAAAGACTTCAATCCACCCTTGGATTGAGTAAGTTGGTGTCAAACCCCAACTTCTTTAACTCACTTTCCTTGATCTATACTACATCTACATTATATTTTCCTTGTCATTTGATCAATTTTTCTTTATACTCCTTCTTCATGGTCTTCTTGTAAACTAAAGAATCCAATATTCTCTTAGCTTGATTGATTGATTGGTGTAGATGGCAAGTGCAGCTCTTCAACCTCCTGTATGGCTTCATTTAGACTTTGATTAGCATATGGGATTGGGCCCTTGTATAATACCATGTCTAAAACATTGAAGACTGGTGATAAACACAAATCCTCCAGAAGTTCCACCTTGTAAGCATTGGCTCCATACTTGTCTAGGATGACACAAGGACCAAGTCTCCTCATATGAAGATTGTGAGGTGTTCATTTCTAAAGTGTTTCTTTATTGAGATGAAGCATCACTAGATATCCAATATTCAATTAGACATGTCTTCTTCTCTCATCCACTTTGGTCTTGATCTTCTATGTGTTCTCAGTGAGAGTCTTTCTGACTATGTCATGGACTTCTTGCATAGCATATGGAAAATAATCAACATATCCATTGCCTTTAGCTCCACCCTTAAGGTCTCTGAGTTCATGAATGCCTCTACGATGGATGCCATATACAATCTCAAAAGGGATTTTCCATGTGGTTCTATTAACAGTATCATTATAAGCATATCCTTCTTGTGCAATGAGTTGGTCCCATGTCTGACCATACTCCTTTGTCAAAAATCTGGGGAGATTACCAAGGCTCCTATTAACAACCTTTGTCTGACCATCAGACTGAAGATTATAGGAAGATCCAAATGATAATTTGATGCCCAACTTCTTCCAAAGAGTCTTCCAAAAGTGGCTCATAAACTTGGTGTCTCTGTCAGACACAATGCTCATTGGTAAACCATGAATCCTAACAACCTCCTTGAAGAATAAGGAAGATATTTGACTAGCATCATTCATTGTATTGCATGGCACAAAGTAAGCCATCTTACTAAATCTATCTACAATCACATAGACACTATCCATTCCTTTTTCTAGTCTTGGGTAGACCTACCACAAAATCCATACTTAGGCATTCCCATGGCCTAGTTGGAATGGGTAAGGGCTGATACAGGCCTACATTTGTAGAAGTTCCTTTGGCCTTCTGATAGATAACACATCCCTCAACATATCTCTTCACACCCAAGTTCATCTTGGGCCAAAAATAGAATATTTGGACTAACTCTTGAGTTTTATTAATCGAAAAATGGCCACTAAGTGCACCATTGTGTTTATCTTGTATGAGATTCACTCTTATTGAACCTCTAGGGACACACAAATGACCCCCTTTAAAGAAAATACCATACTGCAAAGTGTATTCAGAGTATTGACTGTGAAAGTGGTTTTTATACTCTTGACATAGCTTGTAGATGTCTACAAAGTCCTCATCTCCTTCATACATGTCCTTGAAGTTGTCAATCGCCATGCTCTACAGTTGAATCTCCTAAATGGTTAATGCTCTTCTTCTCAAAGCACCTACAACTTTATTCTGCAACCCTTTCATGTGTTTGATGTTGAATGTATATGTTTGTAGGTATTCAACCCACTTCATGTGCTTATGACTCAATTTGTCTTTTGAGTTCAAATAACTCAATGCTTGGTTGTTAGGATAGAATATAAACTCCTTTAGAAATAGGTAATGTTTCCATTTTCTCAATGACTAGACTAGAGCATACTTCTCTAGGTCATAAGAAGAATAATTCTTCTTAGCTTCACTCAACTTGTCTGAATGGAAGGCCATTGGTCTTCCCTCCTAACTAAGGACTACTCCAATTGCCACATTGTTAGCATCACACTCCACATTGAACAATTTTTCAAAGCTTGGAAACACTAAAATTGGTTGATTTTCTATCTTCTTTTTTAGTATTTAAAAACCACTATTAGCTTACTCATTCCAAACAAACTTGGTCTTCATGCCTCCCTTAATTGTATCTAACATAGGAGCACATATTGCACTAAACTATTTAATAAAATTTCTATAATATTGTGCAAGACCGTGAAAGCTTTGTACCTTAGTGCTTGTCCTTGTAATAGGCCAGTTGATGATGGTCGCAACCTTGCTTGGATCCATTTTAAAGTTTCCTTATGATAGTACAAAACCAAGGTACACCAACTCTATCTTGATGAATTCACACTTTTCTAAGCTGATCATCAACTTAACCTCCTCCAGCTTCTTACAAACCATTTCCAAGTTCTTGAGGTGCTCTTCTCTTGTTCTACTAAAGATGACTATATCATCCAAGTACACTACCACAAACTTCCGAATGTAGTCTTTCAGTACCTCATTCATCAACCTCATAAAAGTTGATGGGGCATTTGATAGAACAAATGGCATGAGTATCCATTCATATAGTCCTTAGTAGTTTTAAAGGTTGTCTTCCATTCATCCCCTTCATTCACCCTTATCTGGTGGTATCCACCTTTCAAGTCTATCTTTGTGAAGTATCTAGCTCCTCCTAGACAGTCCATTAGGTCTTCTATCCTAGTGATAGGGAACCTATACCTAATGGTAATCCTATTGATTTCTCTAGAGTCTATACATAATCTCCAAGCTCCCCCTTTCTTAGGTGTTATGACTGTGGATATGACACAAGGGCTAATGTTCTTTCTTATAAGACCTTGTTCTAACAACTCTTGAATTTGTCTAGCTATCTCTTCATTCTATTGGGGATTCATTTTATATGATTCCTTATTAGGTAGGGTGGCTCTAGGTATTAGGTCCATTTGGTGGCTTACTGACCTCTTAGGTGGTAAAGTGGCTGGTTGTCCATCACTCACTATTCCTTGATACTTGACTAACATCTCTTGAACTTCTTTGGGTAACTCTATTTTCTTCTCTAATTTTCCTGCAACTTCTTTTGGTTTCAACATCAGTGCAAAGAAAACTCCTTCCCCTTCTTCCAAAGCCTCTAAGAACTCTTTTTCAGTCACCATAAGGACATTGGGACCAATAGACTTCACTTTTGCATCTTCTAATAGTGACTAGATTTTGTATGTCACATTGTCTTTCTTGAAGCAGTAAGAGTTTTTCACTCCATTGTGCATAGCCATTCTTTCAAATTGCGATGGTTTACCTAGGAGCAAGTGACATGTGTCCATAGGTAAGACATCACATAAAAATTTATCTTTATATCTCCCAATGGAGAATTTCACCCAAGCTTGTTCATTAACTAGGACATGTTGTCCTTTGTTAAGCCATGTAACCTTATAACGGTTGGTGTGGGGTATCCTTGTCATGTTTAGCTTGCTGAATACCTCCTTTGACACTATGTTATCAGTTAATCCTAAGTCTATGATGACTCTACACACCTTTCCCATCATTTTACACTTCACTCTAAAGAGTTCTCTCCTCTGACTGCTTTCTTCCTTCACTGGTTCTTTTATGAGAGTTCTTCTCATCATAAGGTTTTCTCCCTCCTCTGATTCCAATGGTACTTCAGGGTTATTATTCCCACTTATCTCTTCATGGACATAGTTCACTCTTTTGTCACCTCCTTGTGAAGAACTTCCCTTCTTTGTACACCTATATGCAGGATGTCCTAACTGGTTACAATGATAACACTTCATGTTGACAAAATAGTTACCTCTCCCTTGACTACTGCCTCTTCATCTATTCTTAGAGTTCCTTCCTCTACTTGAGCTTCCCCTATTGAAGTTTCCTTCATTTTGTTAAGTAAGCTTAGTCTCTAATTGTCCTTTGGATTCAAAGCTTCTTCGTCCATAACCACTTGTTTGTCCTCTAGCGTCTCTTCCTCTACCTCTTCCTCTTGAAGTATTGGAATATTATTTCTTCTTCAACTTATCCTGCACCTTGATAGCAATTTGATGGTAATTTTGAACTACATCTAGAGTCAAAAGACTCATCTCATCTTGAATGGTCCATTTGAGGCCATTAAGATACCTTGCAACCTTCACTTTTTCATCTTCAACTACTCTTGACCTCATACAAAGTCTTTGAAGCTCTTTAGTGTATGAGTTGACATCTAGGTCCCTCTGCCTTAGACCTTGTCTTCTCTTATGGAGTTGGATTTCACAATCCCCAGGGATGTACACTTCCCTCACTTTTGTTGGCATAGCTCTTGATGAAGCAATGGGCATCTTACCTTACTTCTCTCTCTCATCATGGATGAATTTCCACCAAGCGAGTGTTGATCCTCTCAATCTATCTTTTGCAACCTTCACCTTTTGAGCCTCAGTGATGCCATCACACTCAAAATGGTTTTCTAAGCCTTCTATCCAATCAAGAGCTACTTCCGGTTCCATTTTTCTAGTGAAAATGGGAACTCCTTTCAATGCTTTGTCACTCAAAGCTTTTAGAGATTTCAAGAATGGTTCTTCTTCACTAATAGGGTCAGCTTCAAGGACTTCATCTTCTATGGCAAGGTATTTTCATTTCCCTCCAACCTTATCTAACACTTCATCTGCCTTCACATCAACTTCATCAACCTTTTGTTCAAGTTGAGCCAATCTATCTCAGAGTAGCCCATTCTCCTCCTCTTGTTCATCCACCTTATTTTCTAATTCATCATTTGTCACCATTTTTGACTCTCCAATGGATTCCTCTAGTTGTAACATTAACCACAAGCCTGATCAAAGAGGATCTGATACCAATCTGATAAAGTAAAACTCCAAAGTGTGCTCACACAACTCCCAAGACAGGACCTAGCTTGTCCTAATCCAATTTAGGTTCCTAACTCCAATTTAGAACCTTTCAAAGTCAATAAACACTCTATCTATGACATCTCCAAACTCTTATCAAAGAGTTACAACTTGATGTGTTTTCACTTTGGATGACAACTATCTTAGTTGTGTCACAATGCTCTCAAAGGCTTGAAGAAACTAACACAAATTTCTCCACACCAATTATCTCCATGCTTCAAGGGTAATGTAGGAACTTGTGATGTCCTTCCTACATCCAAAAAACTCAAGATCCATAAGTTTCAAGACCCAAAGTCATCGAGTTCATGAATTGTCTTCAAACTGTCAGATTAGGCCTATTAGTCCTATTAGCCCTATCCAGAGGGTTTTTCTAGAATAAATTTCAAAACTCACACACAACCCCAAAAACTATTTATGGATCTAGATACCCTTTTTTAAGACCTAAAGTATTTTTAAGGTCTTATGTCCCCAACTCATCCATACAACATTGTCCTAGAAAGTAGCGCTTTTAGGCCTATTTTGGTGCATTGCAAGCAATGATTTGATTTCTCCTCACAAATCAAACCAAATGGATTGGCACAACTATGAACTGAAACCTAGGGACTCATAAGACCCTAACAACAATTTGACATCACCTGGTTCAATCCTCCACTTCATTCCCTTGTCTCTGTAATAGGTTTTAAATCTCTCATGCACCTAACCGGGTTGTCCTAACTTGCCTAGGGTATGAGTTTAAAAATAGCTCCACTCATCTCCTAAACTCCTACCACTATATAGAGTATGTACAAAGGCTCCACTATGAGATTCATCCACTTTTTCAAGGTTTCCATGGTTGAATCTCAAGTGGGAGCCATGAAAGCAAAATCTGGCTAAAAGACACGAGCAGACTACCTAGTTTACTATTATTTTCCTACCACTCGAATACTAACTCAAAACAACTTTCTCTCTGAAAAGAAAAGCCTTGTATCACTCCACTCTACATGAATCCATAGTTAACTTTCAAGATCTAATCTATTACAACACCATTAACATGTAAAATAGTAGTCTGTACACTATATACAAGGAACTCCTCTTTCTTTCTCACAAAAAATTGATTACAAATCACTCTAGCTCAGGATTCAAGCCTGAGAGTGTCTAAGATACCCTTCTCAACCATTCTAGGTCTGTTGGAATCAATTCCTACTCCTACATTTCTGAGAATCTAATGTTGCTGATTTGTATGCAACATTTGCAATTTAGTACCCAAATCCCAACTTTAGACCAACTAGGCCTAAACTAACCAAAAACAACTAACAATGACTATTTGGTGACCTTAGTCCTAACACTAACTGACCTAGTCCACAGGTAAAAGTACAAACCTGTGTCACACTTTAACAAAGGAAGAGGACCACGACATGCAAAATTGTTAAACTTTAACGACATAAAAGTGACATTTGTGTTTAGAATTTGAAAATGATGTAAACTAATGA